>JAOTQE010057641.1:958-19399 GCA_025631205.1 Nesometra sesokonis | reverse complement strand
ATGGTTTAGCGGGAAACTTTAAATCAAACTTTAAAACAATTCACAATAGTGATAGATTATTTGTAGTAGATAGTAACAAAATATTTATTTTCAATTTGTACCACCATACTGTACCTCCTTTTAGTGTTAAATAATGGAATGAATTGAAAGATCTTATAACATTATACCATTTGGCTAAACAACAATTATTGTGGCAGTGGACATACAACCAGCAGAAGCCTATGTTTATTTCTTACAGTTTAACCTCCCATAAGCAGATGCCCTCGGGTACCTGAAAAGTGTCCCTTACGGGAGGTTAAAAATTATGTATACGTCCTTGTTTCTAACATTAAAGGTCTTCTCAACACAAATGGTCTCTCAAATTTCTAGACACCGCATTCTACATTTGATTAAATATTGTTTATCATTTTTAAGATTGGTTCAGTAATAGGATTCTCAGCTATTACAGTATAAAAATGATTGTGTACATAAATTTTTGATTCATTGTACAGAAAAATCAATATATTTTCCGTAATGTCCGCTTATGGGAGGTAAATTATATTTACAAAAAATCTAAATTTAAGAAAAAAAGTGTACGTATCGGCTTATGGGAGGTGTCCGCTTATGAGCGGTACCAATTTCATTGTTTAGGAAGAACAAACTTTTAGTGTCCGTTATGGGATGTGTCCGCTTTCGAGAGGTGTCCACACAAGGAGGTTCAACTGTATTATCATTGTTCACAATAAACTGTCTTTGTTCCTGAACAGATAACTACATATGTCACCTATGCTAACCTTTCACTATTTCATATGCTAGTATAGTAATAACATTGATTATTTTTTCAACATGTAAAATGTTTTTAATACAATCGCATTTCTTCTTTATAATCTAAATTTGGGGTTTTTTTTAGTGATTAATACCAAAGATAACACCATTACATATGCTCACATTTTTATAAAGAATTAAATCAGTCAGATTATTACTAAATTTGTCGATGGTTGCTATTCAATCGAGCCATTATCACTGATAAATGCATCCTAGCTTGCAATCTAAAGAAGAATTTAAACACCATTACTTATGGTCACATTTTTCTAAGAATTAAATCGTCAGATTAATACAAAATTTTTCAAACGGTTGCTATTCAATCGAGCCATTATCACATCCTAGCTTATAATCCAAAGAAGATTTAAAAAACATAATTATATAGCCGCAAGATTTGTCTCAGCGTTGTGCATATGCCATTAAGAAGCCTCGGTGATATCCTTTATTTGTCGGTAATTGCGAGGCCAAGTATACGTTTTAATCCCGTAAAAAGGAATGTTATGAATGCCATAATTCCGCAATCATATTCCAAGTTGTCATTTTTTTTACCGTAATTTTAATTCCTGTAATCACGTGGAACTCGTTATTATGTAATTCTAAGCAAACTTATTGTTCAACCTTGAATTATTCAACCCAGCCTCGACAATAAATATTTAGCATGCTCTCCTTTTTCGTTGATTTTCAGTTTACAAAAACATACTAAAACATTATTAAAATAACCACACCATTTGGACCAGTCCTGAATGATCTTTTCCAATTTTTCAGACATTCAGCGTTTTGTTTACAATCTGTTGCAGTTTTAAAATTTGATAGAAATTACTGAATTTGATAAGAAAATAATAAATTCTATAAAGATAAACTTTATTTCATAAGTCATAAAATAAAGACATTTTAGTCGTTTCAGGTACCCGTCGATTCTTGAATCATTTCATCTGGTTTCACGATATTATTTTAGAATTATTCTACTAAAGGAACCATTGAGAAATACGTACTTGCAATTAAGTATCCATACCATTGATTCATTAGAACTAAGAGTAAAATAATTCAAAGATAATATATATGTCTTTTATTTCTGAATACAAATTTAAAAACATTTTATTTAATGTTTTCAATTTGTAGAATTTTTATTTAATGTCTTCAATTTCTTAATATTTTGAAAGATGATTAGGAATTACGTAGAAAAAATTGAAAATAGCTTCAAATGATTCTGTTATAAATAACGGAATGAGCCTCCTAGTATCTCAATATATCTTGACATTTTATAAATGTCAGGATTTAAATTCTAGAACCATGCTAAAATAACAATAAAATCAACATTATTGCAGTATAGTCATAGAATGAGTATATTTCATAAATGAACTGTCCTCGTCTTACTAATCCATATATGATGTTACATTTTTTGTATTTGCAATATTGTGTTTTTAGTTATAAAAATGACTATTCTACTACTATTGCAAATATGAGGTCTTTTGAGAGTACCGTGTTTTTCTGTGGTGGTGTATGGCCCAAAAAATTCATCTCCAGGTTGTGTTTCACTACCTGATGTTAATTAAATTAAATGTTGAATTTATGCTTTACAGTAAATAAGCAAATCTGTGGTCTTTGTAAGAGAATAATTAACATGTTTCACTGTGGTGTTGGATACTCCTCCCTACCTCACTTTAAACTCATTCATTCTATTCTGCAAAGTTCATCTCCAGGTTGTTTCGCTTCACCTGTATGTTAATTAAATTAAATGTCTAATTTATCTTTTACTGTAACTATGCAAATCTGTGGTATTTGTAAGAGAGTAGTTAAAATAAATGTTTCGCTGTGGTGTTGTATATCCCTCTCCCACTTCACTTTAAACTTGATCATTCTATTCTGCAAGATTCATCTCCAGGTTGTGTTTTTCCTCATCTGTATGTTAATTATATTAAATGTCAAATTTATGCGTTATAGTAAATATGCAAATTTGTGTCTTTTTAGGAGAGTAAACAATAACATACCTACCTCCTTTAAACTTAATCATTCGATTCTACAAGATTCACCTGCAGGTTGTATTTTTTTTACCTGTATGTTACTTAAATTAAATGTTGAATTTATGCTTTATTGTAAATATGCAAATCTGTGGTCTTTGTTGGAGCAGAGTATTCTTTGTGGTGTTGTATACCTCCCTCTCCCACCTCACTTTAAACTTGATCGTTCTATTCTGCAAGTCCAGGACCGGGTGGTATTTTGCTTCACTTGTATGTTAATTAAATTAAATCTCTAATTTATTCTTTATTGTAACTATGCAAATCTGTTAATGAACATGCATGTTTCAACTGTGGGGTTATGTTCCTTTCCCACTCCACTTTAAACGCAAGGTTGTTTTCGTCACCTGTATGTTAATTAAATGAAATGTCTAATTTATGCAAATCTGTGGTCTTTGTGAGGAGTTCACATGCATGTTTCACAGTGGTTTTTGTATGGCCTCGCAAACTTATCATTCTTGGAGATTCATCCCCAGCAGGTCGTGTTTTACATCACCTGTATGTTAATTAAGACATTATGTATAGCGAACACAACTGACCGAAATTCATGTCGAAGCCATCAAAGATCAGTCTTTGGTGATAGCAAAGTACGTTTAAAACTCAAAGCCAATTTCCTGGCAGTTGGGTTATATCCTCCCAGGGGTGGTTATGACTGGACCAACTCCATGTTTGAAGTGAAACTACCAGGGTAGTAGTACCTGGATCTATTGTTTACCTATAAGTTTATAATTATATCTTTATTCGCATCTGTTTCGATCTTGATTTTTTAATATATGGCACTGTTTTTTATTATGTATTTGGTTATGTTCACTCAAGATTAACAAGTACTTTCCACTCAAAAATAGTGTTATTTTAAAATAATAAAGTTTGTTTAAAATCTGAAAGTTTAAATAAAAATGAATTTTTTTTTTGCTTTTATTGTCTATTAAAGTATGCATTATTGAATTTTTTGTGACCTGTCTGCTTTTTTAAATAAAACTCCATGTCAACTAATATAACACCTTGGAATATATTGTAAGCAATGTACACGCGTTCAAATTGTGGCTGAAATATTTAGAACCATGTTTTGCATAACTAATGAGAGTTGCTAATTTTGTCTGAATTACCTTTTCTTTGTTAAGTTTATTTATACTGGATTGGTTTATATTTTGGTTTGTGCGGTATATCTTGTATAACCCACAAATAAGGGAAAATAGACTATTTCTAAGGGGTCCTTCTGTAGATGATTGTATAGTACACTGGTAAATGGTCTTTTCTAAAGCATATACCAAGTCATGTTATACACATAACCAACAGCTTAACGTCCAGGACCAATGGTTTTTATATTTAGGATCAGTGCTTTAATGTCCAAGGCTAGAGGCCTAATGTCCAGGACCAATGGCTTAACATCCAGGACCAATGACTGAACATCAAAGACCAATGGTTAAACATCTAAGATCAATGCCTTAATGTCTAAGACCAATGATCTTACCTCTAGAGGACCAACGGCTTAACATCCAAGACCAACAACTTGATGTCCAGGACCAATTGCTTAACATCCTCAAAACTGACGTACCTAGCTTGTTACTGTACCCTTCAGTTGAACATGAAGGCAGTGGTTTGCTATGAGGACAGTGCTTGGCTATGAGGGCAGTGTTTTTGCTATGAGGGCAGTGTTTTGTTATGCGGGTACTGCTCTGCTATGAAGTTTGCTGATTTACCACATTCATTCCTTTTTTAAGACCCTGGGTATTTGGATTCCTATGTTGAGTCCATTTACCTTTATCCACATGTATTCTAAATTGAATAAACCTGCATAGTTTGTCCAGTTATAATATGCGTTCCTTTCCACATGCATTCTATCATATCTGATGCTATATTTCAGACCCTGGATTGTTTCTTCCCTGTAACTGCTTTAAAACACATGTCGTCTGTAAATATAGATGCTGAGATGTCTAAAGCGATCAAACTTTGTAACTTGCCATTAGACAATGAACAAATTATAATACAATGTAAAGGTTAACTGATGTTGACCTATTTATGCTTTTGAAACCTGGTAATATTTTTATGCATTCCATAAGATATTGGTTTGTCTGCCAAATTTTTAAAACAAAAACAATGCAAGGTCCAAAAAAATGACTTTGATTGTTGAATTTCCTCCAAAGAACTGGATGATTGGACGATTTAAATAGTGGCATTATCGTACACTTAATAAAAGATAGATGAACTTGAAATCATCCTACAAACTATGTGAATACATTTTAGTTGCATTTCTGATGATGAAATAATTTATGTCGAAATATTGAATCCTGTCACGATGGCATGTATCTCATTGCTTGGAGTATGCATTATACTTCATTACTTGAAGTTGATTAGTGGTCCTTTCGAACATTTTACTTAATGTAAAAGAATTAATGAAATCAATTTAAATCTAATTGATTATAGAAAGTAAAAAATATGTGCAATCTGGGTCAAAATAATATCAATAAGGTATGTTTATGAATGAAGAATGTAGGCTCGGCTAGGTTGAGCTTACTCACCTAATGTTTTCCTTCTGTATGGTGGTTCAGAGTGACTTTGTTAGCCTGCCGCGGTGACTAGTCAACTGACTTTTGATTTGTATCTAATGAGGTGTTAAAATTACCAACACCTGCTCCGTGTTGAAGCATCTTCTAACCACTGACCTACACACCCTACGTTTTAATCTTGGAGACATCTTGTCTGAAGCTATCTAAATATAAACACGCCGTTTTACAATGTTCCGATCAAATTTTAAAAAATATAAAAAATGTAATTTGGTTAAAATGAAAGATAGTATGTTGATGAGGAATGAAGAAAATGTGATGGAATAGCCATGACTTGTTCAATACACCATCGATTATGACCATTCACCACTTTAATAAGACATGAATTGTTTTTGTTTGATACGTTGAACACATTAAAGTCTATAATTACTGTAATTATTGTTGTTATGTTTGCGGATATCTGCTAAATGAAGTATAAAAAGTAGTCCATCAATGGTACAGCCTCCGGGGAATACGTCGTACTGACTCAGATGATAATTTCGCCGAATTTGATGCGAGTTCATTTGTAATGTATTTCTGGCATCATTTGTGGCAGAGCCAAGTCAAAGGAGGCGCAAGTCGCAAAGCTAGTTTTCCACAACAAGCAGAAACAAGAGAATGGTCAAAATTTTCAATATTTTATCTCAAAAAGTTATTCAAATTTCATTCTACATTATCAATTTTCAAATAAATGATCAAGAAATGTTTAAAAATGGATGTAAATGTAATTTTCAAATGCAGTTTTCTTAAAACATACATTCTAAATTTTCAAAGTTTGTTCAAATGTTTTCAAGGAAGCATATGAAACTGATTTGTTTGCATGTTAAAGATACTAATCAGGCCTCGATTTTTGTTTTTGTTTTGACTAAGCCACTGGGCAAGTTGACTTTACATTTCACTAGCCCACAAGCTATTCAAATATCCCACAACTGTGGCAACTTAATCTACAATGTGTAAAAGTTACTGCTTGATACTTTTATTCACTAGCCAATTGGGCTAGTAAAAATGAAAATTCACTAGCCCGGTGCAGTTTTCACTCTAGCCATTATACACTGGGCTTATAAAAAAAAATCAAGCCCTGCTAATGTGTATATGTAGTTTCATAGTTCATAACTAATTTTTTTGACTTAGGCCTCATGGGTATTGCTAAACCCCGCAAACCTCCAAAAAAAACCCCAATAAAACCCATTGTAACCTATTGGATTTAGGTAGAATGGGTCTTGCATGTCATCATCATTTAAAAAAAATTGCTTTTCATCAATATTTACCATTTTTTGGGTCGAAAAAGGCTTTTTTTGGTAAAAATGCATTACTAAACCTCGCAAACCTCCAAAAACTAACTTTAATAAAATTGAATAATTGTTGTGGATTTATTTAAAGCACTATTCAAAGCCTTTTTCAACCCAAAAAATGGTAAATATTGATGAAAAGCATTTTTTTTTTAATGATGATGCCTTGCAAGACCCATTCTACCTATTCCAATAGGTTACAATGGGTTTTATTGGTTTTTTTAATTGTTTTTTTTTTTTTTTGGAGGTTTGCGGGGTTTAGCAATACCCGCCTCCATTGAATTGACTCTGCCACACTTGCCCATAGAGTCATCAACAGTGTGCTTGCTACACTATTACTAATGTTTCTTGCCTATGGCTTATTCTTACTTATTCTATGATGTCTATCTCAAGTTTTTAAGTGCATACAGCTCTAGTTTTTATCCCTAACCAGCTTCATCATAATCCACCAATCATCTGCCTTTCAGGTGTACGAGAATGACCCAGAGGTCATCAACAGTTAACTCAATTGGTGTTCTAAATTAATCTTAATTCATTAACAGCAGAACTAATTATTTTGAAAGGATAACTGTTGTAATACAATTTATTTTAGATTGTAATACAATTCCTCCTGTTCACTTATGTTAGCTATATTAGGTTTTTGCTCCATTATCAACTATAGTATTTTCAAAAGAGCAAGCAATGTCACTGTTGGGAAAAGTGATGTTTGTCCAGTTCTACAGTGTCTTAAAATACTGTATGCTTTTCCCTGACTGGTGTGTGAAACATTGACTGTAATATGTTGACCTAACCGGTAGCAATGTTAGTAGAGTTTATAATTCTCTTATTCTCTATTATACTGTAAAAATTAATTACATAATCTAAACTGTATAAAATATTTAATACATAAAGCATTTATATACACGCCATGGTGACAGGATTCAATATTTCAACATCAGGAATGATAACAATTGATGTCAAAATTTTGAATCCTGTCACGATGGCGTATGTCATTGGTTGGAGTATGTATTAATACTTTCTTAATACTTGAAGTTGATTAGTGCACCTTTTGGATTTCTAAACTGTACAATTCAGGGCTCGATTTTTTACTAGCCCAGCGTACAATGGCCAGTAAAAACTGCACCATTCTAGTGAATTTTCATTTATACTAGCCCAGTTGGCTAGTGAATACAAGTGTCAAGCAGTCAATTTTACACATTGTAGATTAAGTTGCCACAGACATGGGCTATTTGAATTGCTTATGGGCTAGTGAAATGTAAAGTCAATTTGCACAGTGGACTAGTCGTAACAAAAACAAAAATCAAGGCCAGCAATTATTGGATTTTTACAGTATTTTTTTAATCAGATCGTTCAGCTCAATTTCTATGGGTGTTTCTTGTAGGATGCCGATTATTATTACTTGATCAACAATCCTTTCAGGCATAAATCCCTCCCTTATTGCTTTGACCCTTAATTTGACCCCTTGGAAATATAAGCAATGCATAGTATAGTATTTGTTGTTTCTGTTAGGTCTAGCTTGTTTGGGTTAACTGTTTTGACCTTTTCATATTGTGAATTGCCAGAGGTTTTTACCTTTCCATCTTTAAGGGCAATAAAGATACTATAAGAGACAAACAGAAGCATATCAAGGCATTAATTAAAATTTAACTTGAGGTAACCTACGCTGTATACTGATATTCAAACTCTTCATTAGATGTCATTTGATGTTTTAAAAAAAATGGCAGTTCTTATTTACGTTCTATACTATTAAATTATCTGTATTTTTGCATTGCCGCTAAAAAGTGCACCACAATAATCTATTCTTTGCTATTCCAACCCTCAATCCATAGCGTGTTTTGATTGATATTTTTTAATGTTTTTTTTTCTTCGAACTGGTCCCATTTCTACTGCCAGAAAGTAATCAGTTTTTTTTTATCATTGTTTTTAATCAATTTTTTCTCTCCACTTGGAACAAGTTCATAGTTATAGGTATTTTTTGTGTTATGGTTTGATTGTGATAATGTCTGCCTCAGTGTCACCTTCACATTAAAAAAAACTTACCACCTATAGTATACAGTACTTCATTCTCACTCAATTCCTTACATTTTGCTATTATCATAATATCTAAATAAAATGTACACTTCTACATAACTATTAAAAGCAAATCGTATCCTGTTACTAAATTAGAACATTGTTCTAGTTTCCATATTTAGCAATTAGGCAATTGGGTAAAAATCTTCTAAATAAGCTGGCAAGTTATTTGTTAAAGTGCATTTTTCAGGTCGTTTAATGGAAAGAAAGTGATTACTGTTTGGAAATCATGAATCTGGAATTTGTCTTTAATTTGTATGTGGTGTATCGTATGTTGGTTAAGTAATGTCTTTTGCAACCCAACACTTCTTAAATTTATGATTCTACTGTTTTGTTCATCGTCGTCATTCATACGGTACAGATTTAAATAGAAATATTATAAAAAATTAAATCTTTTTCTTGCACTCCTGACCACTTGATTGGGATTTTGAACCAGAACCACTGCTCCAAATTCCCCCCACTCATTGTCATAGTTGTGACTATCTTCGTTAGCATAATTTAAAAAAAATATTAACTTATTAACATCCATCTTATCACTGTGTCATTATGGAGTTTTCATTTTGCACACCGGATCAGTCTGCAACAGAGGGAATGACAATGGACTTAACTGCGTATGCCCAAATGGCCTTTTGAAAACCATGTCCTAATGTGAACTAGACTAGACTGGCTAAAAACTAAGTGCAATTCAAGTTGTTTGACAAGGGTGACAAAGAGTATGTCAAAAACTAAATGTATTGGTCAGAGAATGGACACTGCAGTCCATCATTTTTAAGGAGCGCTGGCGCAATCGTGCTCGTAAGCGCTCTTTCGCATGGGTCCAGGAGTGCAATTTATGCCGCTCCTTAATAACAGAACATGGATTTTGGCTTGGTTTTCATGTGGTAAGGTCTGACACTGCGTACGCCCGACAATGTGTTAACCGTCGCAGAGTGATCCATCGTGCAAAAACAAAAGCTCCATATTATCTTTCCCACTGTCCACATCAAGTTCAGTTGATTGGTTTTACCATGTTGAAAAAGGATGATGGAAGAGAGTAGTTACATTGATTGAAACAAATAAGTTTTCAGGTTTGTTTTGAAGGAATCAAGTGTGTGGGAATTTTTAGTGGACTAGCTACCACACTAAGCCTTGTTTTTAGAATTTTGTTAGTACCAATTTTGAGACCCTGTAGGTTGAACTTCAAACCAAGTGAAACGATTAGTAACAGTGCTCCCTAGCTGGCAATAGCTTACACTTCAGGCATAACATCCCTCTATATGACAGGTTAAATTCCTAGGCCTCTTAATTTCTTTGGGAATACATGGCTAATTTTATCGTTATTACCGTAATGGATTGAAGGTGGGTTGTAACGCAACTATCCCTTGTTACTAGGTCGTCTCATGTGTTGAACTTGATTTACAACATAACATACAAAGGCAGGTTGTAAACTTCTAAGTGGGCTGATCAGTGTCTGTCCTTGTTATGTTTCATTCATGTTACTGTTAATCTAACAATTGACGATGGTTGATAGTTTTAAAACATGTCGAAGGAGGTACATGTTAAAGATGATTGTGTTGAAGAGAAACAAATTTATTTTTAAAATAACTTTGTTTTTTTAGAAATATGTTAATATATTATCTTTAAGTAAATAAAAGTATGTAAAAATTACAAATATGTTAATTTATTATCTTAAAGTAAATAAAAGTATGTAAAAACTACACTACATTTATGCAGCACTGACCACTTTGAATAGCAAAAAGCCTTTTTAATTTTTTTTCGATGTAATTTCTTCAAAGTAATAAAAAAAATATTAAACATTTTTATCATCAATTTCTTACTGTAACTTTCATGTTGCTCAGTTGATTTGTAAATTAATTAACATATTGTATCATATGGTAATTTTGATGATTTTGTTGGTCATTTGTCATCAAACTCATTGACAATGAATTTTAGCTCCAGCTAGACTGAGCTATAGAAGTACCCATCAGGTTAATTTTCTTTTTTGATGATGGTTGGAAAAGTTGAAAGGCTGTTTTTGTATAGTCGTCGTGAATAATTGAACATGTGAGTAAATTAATTTTTCCAAGTCGAACGTCTTATTCACTTGGTCAAATAACACTCAACAATAGATCAGAGTTTTAGGAGGAAATGATGAACATTCGAAAACTTGTTAAAAAAATTGTATAATTCACAATTGGACTTCAGTCTGTGCATGAACGCTATTGTAGATTACAAAGCAAAGGTTTTACCCACTTGGCCAGATAACGCTCAACAATAGAACAGAATTTTAGAAGGTAATAACAATCATTTGAAAACTTGGGGAAAATGGATCTGTTGATAACAACCTGAGTTTTAGAAGAATTAAAATAAATTTTTTTTTTAAGATGTGGCACAGAGCCTCGGCTCATCGAGCTACAAGTACTTGTTATAAGCTGAAGAAGGTGTGTGTTAAATAAATATGGGAAGGTGTCTCAAATTTACTGTTGTAATATATTGAAATATTATATGAGTGTTAATTAGGGGTGTTGGTTGTAACTATGCAAAGGGCAATGACAACATTTATAGCAATTTTATTGGCTAGTTGGTGCCATATTTCTTCTGCATACCCATAATTCAAATTTGAGGTCAGTTCAGCTGAAGTCTGTATGGTTGCTATGGTAAATAAATGGCACTATTTAACCCTTTGTTCAGCTTCTCAGTTCATGATTATTAGAATTTTTTTAGTTTTAATATTTCTTAGAAAACAACCTCAATTCAGAGTCAAAGACATCTCCATTATTATCCTCGGCTTTGTCCATTTTCCATTGTGAATGTTTGTAACTCAACTACAAGCCATTGTTTTAAACACTTCAGTACTTGGGTCTTATTAACATTTTTTACATTATCATACTCAGGACTTTTATTTTTTTAATTTCAAGGGAAAATATAATAGAAATTATGCTGTAAGTATGGTAACGGCATGGACATGTGGTTGTTCACGTTAGGGAAGATTTGGTATTAGTGTTTTCCATGGTCAATGGGTAGCGTATGCTACAAACAATTTACCTATTCACTACAGTAATATTGTTTTCTATGGCCAATGGATAACATATGCTAGGAACAAGTTGGCTGTGATAGTGTGTCCTAGGAAGAAGTTAGCAACCCACTACCGTGGTGATGTTTTCTGTGGTCAATGGATATGGTACGCTTGGAACAAGTTTGTCTATTCATTTCACTGCGCAATGATATTATTTTCCATGGTCAGTGGATAGCGTATGCTAGGAGAAAGTTGACTATCCACTACATTAGTGATGTTTTCCATGGACAATGTATAGGGTATGCTAGGAACAAGTTGGTCCATCCATTCATTGCTTCATTCCATAAACACCATGATATTTCTTTATTACTGTATAATTGTATAGTGAATGCCTGCTCTACTGTATGTAACAAAATCAGCTAACATACCTCTTAAAAGTTAAAAAATAGTTATTGTATTTTTTTGTAATTGGACCGTGCCACAACATGGAAGTACTGCTTTTTTAAAGGTAAAATATCATGAAATAAATAGAGATTACTTGTTTACTAGAATTTTTAATTTGGTAAGTCATCTACTGTACCCTATCATGTTGGTATCAATGCTAATAGAGATATAAAAGCTAAACTGAAGGATTTTATAGCCTACTGCTGAGAAGTCCTTGCTCACAGCCAGGCCATGAATCCCCAACCAGCCGCCAACTGGACTCCCACAGAAAAGTTATCTGCCTGGCTCAGCAACCGAGGCCTAGGCCTTTGGATCACTACAAGGTTTCTAGGTTTATATACCTAGGCTGACTATTCCTGTGCTCACCCCATGCTAGGCGATATGCAAATTTTACCAGAGCCTCCCATTAGTAGCTGGAAAAAGTCTCCACCTCTGCTGATTATAACAACACCTTAGGCCTAGCCGTTGAGGTCATTGCTTTGCTAGGCTCAGTTATCAACAAACTATTTGAATATCTTATAACATAGACAAATAAAAATAGGCCAATGAATTTGAAGGTATATAGATGATTGGGCGTCAGTCAAAATAATGACAAATGCGTGTCAATATCTTTTATCAGACCTAGTTCTTCCACTTGTCAATCATTTAATTGGTAAACAAATTTCATATGTCTATCAAGTTATTTTTAATAGTCACTGTGTGTGTAAATTTGTACTTATTGTACTTTTACTATGCATTACATTTTACAGATAGCTCTAAATCAGGAAGGTGTCCTCACTGATTTAACCATCAATATAAATGTGAACTATTAAGCGCAATCCAGACTATCAAATTTATTTGACAAAAAAAATTTTCACATGCCTATATATGGTCATGATGATGTCACACCATGACCATATATTGGTATCATCAAACTATTAGAGTATAAAATTAGTCACATATTAATGCAACAATATTTTTGGCAAAAACTACAGATTCTTCTGATTATTGGCGTCGCACTAGGTATAAACCATCTTTAAGTTTTACTGTTGCAATAATAATAGTGATAATGATTTTTTTTATGTATTTTATTATTGTTTTATAGACTTATTATGTACAACATTTTCTATGTAAATACACCATGGAAAACAGATTTCTAACATGTTTTAATGTTTTGGGTATTCTCGAAAGTTAGTCCAGGACTAACCCATGGAACAGTAAAAGTTCATCCTGGACCATCCATACCTCCTCGGTAGACAAATTTTAAAATGGTTTAGTCCAATGTTTATCCCTGGACTAAAGTTAGTGACCTTTGAGAAAACCAGTTTTTAGTTAGTCCTGGATTAAATCTGAATTTAGCCCTGGACTAAAGTTAGTCCACTTTCAAGAATACCAGCCTATGTCATTTATTGCCCTCCATGTATTTTTAATATCATTCTTACATTTACTGTATTGCAACGTTCTTTTTTGCTACTTCTACTACTAATGCTACTTAGTTCATCGTAAGATACATGTGCTATTGCTCATCTGAGAGATTTTCGCTATGATGAAAGGCTTCAACCGAATGCATTCATGTTCCCACACTAAAGATGATAGCAAGGCTTGCTCTACCTAAATTCCCTGATCATTACACAACGATCTTTAAATCCTTCCCTTAATATTAATCACATGTGGAATTAATCGTGGTGAATCCATATCTCTATCAGCCGGAATTTTGATGACTTAGCTGTTCGCTTTCCTTTTATGTGATGACCCTTTTAGCTGACCTCTGTCGTTGCATTTTAATCATGTACCATTGTTTGGAGCAGATTGAAACAATAAGATTAAATAACCAGCAAACCTTGCAGAATTTTTAAATATTTGGTCGCCCTTTGGGTAACCAAGGTTTAAAATTTGTTGCCCTCATAGTTTTTAGTTGCCCTCAAATTTATAATAAATTTTAGTTGTTATTGCCTGTTGTAATATTGCAATGCTAAAGAGCTTTTTCTAAATTTTTTTGATGGAGCCTTGGTGACTCGAACATTGGTTAGTGTGGGCCAAGACCTGGTTACCGATGGGACACCTAATAATTTTGGCTGATGTAAATTTTTGGTTGCTTTGGGCCGTTGGGCAACCAGTTCTGTGAGCCCTGACCAGAAATTTATTTTATATTTTTGCTATGATGACATTTCTTATATATTCAAATTATATATATAACAATGGTAAAATATTTAAAATATGAAAATGTATTTCAATGTTTTGTTTTTTACACATTTATTTAAATTGATATTCGCAAATTCATTGATATGTGAACAAAGACTGAAATTGATAGAAATGAACATTGTTTAGAAAGGAAAATAGGATCCAATTTTTTATAAATATCATTTAAAAACCTTCTGTTAGGTACTCATGATAATTAAGCAAGTTTTCATAAATAGATACCTCTAATTCTAGTACCATGTTTATTTCGTTACAAAAAAACTAAAAATAGTAAAAATGTAATCTAAATATTTTTTTACTTTATAAATTTCATAATTGTTTACTGCTAGTTGTTTTTATAACTATTATTGTAGCTGATTTACCGTAATTTTTAAAAATTAAAACGTACAGTTCTGAAATGTTAGATCTTTTATTGTGAAGGAATCCCCATGGCACTGTATGAATAATCGTGTTCACACTACGTTTTGCCAACCAGTATGTCCTCATATTGGATGTGACATTGACAGGTCAAAAAGCCTTCTATCAATGCCCCTTGGGAGTTTATACGCTGGCGTGTATGATTCATACTATCTACAAAGACGAGATAACAAACATGCCATGTTATTGTAGCATGTACTTTAGAAGGTAGAAGAAGAAACTTGTACAGGTCGTTGTGTGTAGATTGAGGGAGGGCCTCCGGAAATCCCCAGACTAGAATGCTGCAGTTGTTTTTCTCTTAAAAAAGCCTTGAATTAATATTTTTGATACTTAATTTATCAACAATTTATCAACTATTGTCTTTTAAAAAGCTTTGAATTAAATTTAACAATTTAAATTCAGGCATTCAGTTTTTTCATGAATATATTAATGAAATGGTTTAGTTTTAAGTAAAAATTGTTATCTCAATTTTATAAAAATTTTTATTTATCATTAAATTTTAAATAAAGCAACATTTATTCATACAATTTTAATATTAACTGTTAATCCTTATTTTGTCAGAATTGTTTTTTCCTATTAAAATTAAAGAAAATCAATAAAGTATACTATGTATTATAGTAATCAACAAAAACATGAATAAACAGTATTTGTAAATTATTAAACAGACTTTAGGTTGAATCAAGACTTGTTTGTATGCAATCCTCTTCACAATAATAATGGAATTTACAACATGACTATGATATTTAAGATGTTTTAAAAATATTATATTTCACATCCAACAGCAAGATTTCTCACCAATTAGGATGTCTTGTGAGGGAGTGGCATATTACAATGAGAAAAAGCCCGGTGTTCAGCCAATTCGAACCCAGGACTAGAAAGCCAGCACATAAACCACCACTGCGCTCCTTAAATTTTATTGATGATGACATAATAGGTGTTGAAATATTTAATTCCAATATGATATAATAGATTCATTACCATTTCATTACCATTCATAACATTAATATGAAATTCTAATATGATGTTCTATATTGCAAATATCATTCATAACATTCATTTAACTGTTTTGCAATATTTGTTACTCCCAGCCTATAACTATTACAATTTTAACATATTTTCAACCATTTTGTATCTTTCAGAAATCATAATCAAATAAGTAACATCAATTGGGAAGCCCTTACAATGTTCCCAAATTTGGTAACGCTGGATCTTAATTTTAACATCTTTACAAAAATAAGCAATGGATCATTCCCGGCGAATAATAATATTGAAAGATTGTAAGTATGCAAGTGAATTTTTTTTTTCATTATTTCTTTTGTATTTTGAATGAAATAATCTTTTCATACAATAATGTTAGGAACTTGCTCAATTTTATTATGTGTTACAACATTAATTTTTTATGTTGCAACTGATCTGTGTACATATTCTTTATTTTACAATGATATTAAAAGCAGATTTTGTACTCGTGTAATTTCGCGACAGTGTTGAATCTCATTTACTCGATTTGGCCAGAAAATTGTAACACATTTAATTGAATCAGTCAAAGCTCATATGAATTTATGTCATGAAATGTTATGAAATACATTACTGTAAGGATAAATGTGTTGTCAGTTGAAAATTAAAAAAAGAATAACTCAAAGAATAGCTTTCCATTTTTGAGGAAACATTGGTTTTTATCTTGAAAATATAAATTAGATGATCCTAAAGTTTCAAAAAAATTGGAAAAAAAATAAGTTATTTACGTCTAATTTGGGATTAGCTAAAGTTAAAAGTAATGAGAACATTAAAATAGCTTATATGACAGCCTCTTATGTTTAGTGTTCATTCTAAAATCTGCTAAACAAATCTGAATTCAAATCCTGAAATTTTACATTGGTCTAGTATAGATGTCTGGTAGCGTAGTATAAATCTTTCTTTGAATTTCTATAGAAAAACATCTTTGTATCCATTTATCGTTGATTGTTATCATATATAAACAGGGCTTTAATTTTTATTATATTTTGGTCATTTTTCAGGTGACAATGCATCTTGAAATTCAATTGAATATCATTCAATGTGATTTTGTGAAATTCATTTGATTCTGTTGCTTTGAAGTACAAGCCTGATTGTGATAATAATTCATTGCTTTAACTGGCTGGCTTAGAATAGCCAAATTTCCATTATTTATGGTGCCTTTCAAATGACTATTTCATTATGCACTATGAAAGTCAAATCAATAATGGAACGAGGCATGTAAGTTTGACTCATGCACATGCTACCATGATTATTTCTAGGGTGAAAATAAAAATGTGTTAGATTTGATCATTTTATATCCTACGGCTAATAATACATGATGGAAAATTGCTAGTTTTTATTATTCAAAATTTGATGACAATGAGCGTCTAAGCATTTTTACATGATCGACATTGATTTATTTATTGACTAAATGCCCGAGGGATACGTGTTACAAGTTAACTTTTTTTGTTTGTTAAATATGACATTTAGCATGTTATAAATGTACATTGTTAATGGTATGATCTACTGAATATGATTTATTGTCCTCATCAAATATATAGTACAATTTTAATTTTCATACAACATTATGTATGGTAGTTCCATTATTGTACTATCCGTACTTTTACTAACAACTTCATTTGGTCTGTTGTAGAGAGGGTGTACCTTGCTCCCAGTAATAGTGAGGTTTCGCAATGTTACGAAATACGAAAACAGATATGTCAAATTCTCGTTAATGTTTGAGAAAATACTGGTAAACTGTGATGAATATTTTGCTGTTTTTCTCAAATGTTAGAGCAATTTATGAAAAATCCATTTCTATAAAGTTGGAAACCTTCCCCCCCCCCCCTTCCTATTCCGAGGTGATATATTTTCACCATTATTTGATTGATTCATCCATCTATATCATATCCATTCATTTTTATTCATCCGTCCTTTAATTTATTTTTCATTTAGTAACTGTCTTTAATTTACTACACACAGATATATGAATAGCAATAAAATATCAAGTATAGACAACAATGCGATGACCAATCTAACTTTATTGAAGACATTGAAACTCAACAAAAACTCGATAAAGAAATTCTCTAAGCACGTTTTTGAACCACTTGTCAACCTCACAGTTCTGTAAGTATAGACTAACACAATCATCTATATTATAAACTAACTTAATATTGGCGCTAAGTATGCATTTAGACCAAGAGCTCTTAAATATTCACAAACATCTATAGTATAGACAAACTCAACAAGGACACACTTAAGATACTATCTAAGCATGTGTTTAGACCAATTGGTAACCTCACAGCTCTGTTAAATATACACAAACATCATCTATAGTATAGACAAACTCAACAAGGACACACTTATGATGCTATATAAGCACGTGTTTAGACCACTTGGCAACCTCACAGCTTTGTACACTAACACCTAGCCGCTTTTGTAAGGTAAATCTAAATTTTAAGTCAAAAAGTGTCCTCGGCCACTTAACCGCTTACGAGAGGTACCAAATGCACTGATTATATAGGAAGAACAAATGGGTCTTTGAGTTAGTGTCCATTATGGGAGGTGTCCGCTTACGAGAGGTACCAAATGCACTGATTAGATAGGAAGAACAAACAAGTCTTTGAGTTAGTGTCCATTATGGGAGGTGTCCGCTTACGAGAGGTACCAAATGCACTGATTAGATAGGAAGAACA
>JAOTQE010057630.1:0-19403 GCA_025631205.1 Nesometra sesokonis | reverse complement strand
TTACATGTTTGTGACGGAGGCTGAGAAATCAAAATAGTAGGCGCCTACATGGGACTGCCATTTTATAGTGTTAAGATCACCATCTAGGCGTAATAATATATCTATGGTCTAAACAGTTAGTTTTTCCTTTTATGTATGCCAAAACAATGGTACTCAAACTCTTTTTATATTTTTTTTATTCTTTTATTTAATTTCTTTGAACTTCGAGTGAAACAGCAACAGTAATTGTTTCAATGAGCAATAGTAACATTTATAACATAAAATTAAAAATATAAATGTGAAAGGGGTAAAAGTTATAGAATTATCTTGACCCTCTATAAAACTAATGAGTCTGGTAAAAAATATTTGAAACACAGAACTCATAACAATAATTATTCTAATTAACAATAATACTAGTCATCATTGGCTTAATTATTTTGTTCCTGCAGGTGTTGATACAACTCGGATTGGTTTCCCGTAGTCTTGGTGAACTCGACGATGCCGAAAAGTACCTCAAAGATGTTACTAGTCGAATGAACAAAATTCGCACACCGGCACAGAAACTGCAGTTTGTTAAAGCACTGCTTGGAATGGGGTATATTTGTTGTTTTCAATCCAACTAATAGGCATATTATGTTTGTTACTTATTACATTACTACACACTAGTATAGGTAAATACAATAGGAATGGAACCTAGAAACGTCCATTAACTTATTCTTTAGGCCTATACATTTGGATGGGCTTCTCGTTGAATTTAGCTTTTCCAGAAATTTGGTTAAACCCCTTTATAGTGTACTCGAACAATTTATGTGCCTATATGGTTCATATTCCTTATCGAAGAAGACTTCTCTAATCTGTATATATAGTAGAGTATACCGGGTACTGTGTATTATAATAAACAGTATAATGTTATTTTTTATATTTATATAGCTTTTTAAACAAAGCCCATGATCATTTTTTCAAGGTGAGTTTATTTTCGAGATGACTTATACAAACCAAACAGGAGTACTTTCTTTCAAACTTGACTTCTTATCGAGGTCCAGGTCTTCTTTTTGACGTGTCGTATATTCGTTTGTGTTACAGATCTGTTCTTCGACTTAAGGAGAAGGCAGAACCAGCTAAGCAGTACCTTAAAAGAGCTCTAGAGATTGCCACTGAAGTCTTAGGAAAGAACCATCATTACGTTGCTGCAATCGTTGGACAGGTAACAGACCTTTACTTGTCGGTGATTAGAGAAATGTTATTGCAGCAGCACTGAGTGGCAAGCTTCAATTCGAATTACCTGTGGTGGAGCAATGATTCATAAACTAAAATTGTTTGGACAAATCAATTGAAGGAAACGACTAAATTACGACCATTTATTTATAAAAGTGATGATTACTTTAAACAGTTTTAGATATGTTGTTGACGCAGGCCACTTGTTGAGTAATTAGTATGTTAAACTTAATCCTTCTTGTCCTAACAATTACTTTAATATTCTTAGATTGGAGAGCTTTCATATGGACAAGGTCGTCTGGAAGACGGATTGCTTCATCATCTCTGGGATTTGCAGATTACCCAAAACGAAATAGGATTGGGTCACCCTCGTGTGGCAGCCATTTTGAACAACATTGCTCTCGTTTATGACGATAAAAATGACAAATTGGCGGGAGATTTATTCAAAGGCGTGCTGAACATCATGGTGCAGGCGTATGGAAAGAACCACGTTGACGTTGCAGTTGTCAGGTACGTACCGTATGTCATTCATTACTCCAAGAAGAGGGTCTGTTATGCGCGCATACATAAATTTCGTCAAATGACAAAAGCGCGAGTGTGTACTGTAGTGAATAATAGGACCGTTAACGGTTTGGGGCTCTACACAAGCTGTTTGAACACGCGCGTGACGAGTTGTCTTTTCGTGGTGAGACTGAAAATGTGTTTTAACATTCTGGCTTGCTGATGTTATTTGGTGATGTCCATGGCTTGAAATGAGTTCCAGCACTATGAGCCCTTAGCTGATAAGATTTAGGCCAATCTGATGGATTTAGGCCAATCTGATGAAATACAATTTTAACTTTTCAATCTTTTCTTTCAGGTATAACTTAGGAGCGTTCTTCTTTGCCAATAACCTTTACGAACGTGCACGTTATCAGTTCGATGAAGCTTTAAGGATATTCCAACTCTTCCTTGGCGATGATCATCCAGACACCAAATCAACGACGGTGGCGTTGGAGAAACTGAAATCATTTGTCAACTAAATATATCCAGATAAAACAAGACATCCCATTGGTATTATTAAACACACAGTGATTTTAGGTGTAGCATAGCATATTATACTAAATGTATGATAAAAATGACATTGTATTGGTTTATTTGAGCTAAAGGTAAATGTAAACGCAATGTCGCTCGCTCAATTATTTTATTTTTTTATCTGAAGACGGTGTTTGACTTAATGGAGTCTTCGGTGTGAAGTTACGTCACTCCAAAACAATAACTTCACTCAAGTAGGAGCATTCGTTAGTCAATCATTAGCAATTCCACGATCCCTTGGCCTGTGTCAGTTTTAACTGCAATAACAATAATTGAAAGAATGTACCATGATTTTGTATAATGTTTGAAAGAATGTGTTGTAATTTAAATATTTGTAAATAACATTGTCCAGGATGAAATCACTGAGACACAAGTAGTGCTGACCAGTTGTTTTTTTTTATCTTTTTGCTGGACAGTGACGAGAGCGTCCCATACTGCAGATTGGGTGCTGACTTTTGAGGATTTGTTCAATTTTTGTTGCTTTTCACTTTTCCTCCTTTCCCGTCTTTACAACAGTTTCGAAAGCGCCTGAAGATTTGTTTGTAACTTGCGTTCTACAAATTACAAATCTATTATCTATATTTACAATTATTTTTCCTTATCAAGTAAGGACGAAACTAAATAGTGTTTAATAAACACATAATTTCTATAGATATGTATACTCTCAATATTATATTATTATCAGATATTTTTACATTGCTTTCAATATCATGGTAACGACTTAAATTTAAGTAAAACTAACAAATAAAAACATAAATCAAACTAAAATATCCACCAAGTATATCCTGAGGACCAAATATACCTGGGGATCAAACTTTTAGTACTACTCGACCAAAGCTCTTGAACCTTATAAAGTATTCTAAACATCAGACTCCGAATATCATTGATCAGTCTAAGCTCATCTTTTGGTGTTTTTTTACAATAACACTTGGAATGACTATATAGTGGGTTGATTGATCGATCGATCGACCATGTCGGTCTGTCGGTCGGTCGACCGATTGATTGATTAATCGATCAAAACATAGGGCCTACCACCAAACCGAATCCAAACCCTAATGACCAGTTGAGACCGATATAAATTGTATATATTGGGAACAGACGTGAGTAGATATTTGTAACAGCAAAGAGAGGGCATTAACATCTAAAAACAGGTAACAAGTAACTTATAGTAACTCTGACCAAAGAGGCAAATGTGCTTCTAAATTTTAACAAGAGAATAGTATATTATATAATAAAATGTAACTATTACAGACGTAAGTAACAACAAAACAGTGTTTACTTTTTTTTTATTAACTCTCCGAATGTTAGATCCGCTTCTGCACAAAGAAACGTAAAAACATTTATTATCTGGATACAGAGATACTGATTAGATAGCAAATTCCCGTGACCACAGTACCACCATGGTAGAAGCTGATGTGAGATTTTTCGAATTTACAGACTAATACCAAATCGTCCTGTTCCCGATTTCCAAGTCCGTATGTCAAGTTCGCCAGTTAATTCCGTCGGCACTAAGTCCACTGCTCCCGAATTTTCCAGTCCGATGGTCCCCATCCGGGGTCTACCTGTTTCATGTGCATCGGTCCTTTCATTTTTTTCTCAATTGCATGTATTTTAATCAAGGAAGGAATGATATTAAATTAATTTAAAATAGTATCAAATCCCAATTTTTCCGTTCCTAAGTTTACTAATCCGGTCACATTTAATCCGGTTGCAAATTCGCTGGTCTGAATTCAATAGATATGACATAACAACCCAATCAAAGTTCACCAGTCCAAAATGTTCACCAATACCAAATTAGGTTCAACAGTCCTATGTTCACTGATACTAAGTCTCAAGTCCCATGTCACAATGTTTGCTGAATCTTAGTCCCAAATATGCTCGTTCCATGTCACATGTCTTCCGTCCCAAGTCCACCGGTTTCAAGTCTGTAGATACCAAATCCGCTGGTCTCAAATCTGCCGTTCCCAACCACCCCTCATAATTACAGCACCACCACCACCACCACCACCACCACCACCACCACAACTTTCTACCAATCACTACCATTCACTACCAGGGCGTATCCAGGATTTGCTGAAGGGGGGTGCTCAACCTGCGTTTTTACCTCAATTTCGGGAATTTAGGAGTTTATCGTCGGCTTTTTGCCCTTCTCCTCTGAAGGGGGGGTGCTCATATTTCTTCTGAAGGGGGTACTCAAGGTCCAGATTTTCAAATTTCTTTCCTAATTTTACTGTTTTTTGCATCCGAAGGGGGTGCTGAGGTGCTTGAGCACCCCCTAAATACGTCACTCACTACACCCACTACTCAGCACTTGCTACTACAGTACCACCATTCATCACCAGCACCTCACCAGTTTCTAATGATCTAGGGTTCCCCTCAGGTCAAGTTTCGAACTAGATGCATTTCCTTGGGATCCTAGAGGCAATTTTCACAGATAATTTATTGTAAACGTTGGGTTTTTCATGTTCAAATTATATTCGAGATCCGCGCCTGACTACCATCACTGCTCGAATTGCTTTCACCAAGTCGAATTTCAACCAACTTAAAAGCTAATCAAAAGAACGCAACTACTGTTAACACAGGTTTAATATTCAAACTTTTGTGTGTAAAGCAGTTTCCTTTACATTACATTATGGACATAATCTGACAGCGAGTTCGTGTTATGAAACCAATACAAAATAGACACAATACTCATTTATCTCACTCAAATCAAACAGTTAAATCAGAATAAGACTAATTTTGACTGCAGAGCTGGGACAAACATGACTGTTCAGATTCATGAATGAAGGTGGGTGAATATTGGGGTGGGGGTCACTGGATCTGCCCACCGTAGTAAAGCATAATTTGTCTGGTATATGCCTTCTTAAATACCTTCAGATACATTTTAGCACACAATCATAAGATATCACCTATTGACTTATCTATGATTTAAATCGTAGGTACACTATGTATGTTTAATCTGAGTGAAACAAATGTTTTTTAGCAAACTGTTATAAGCAAATGTATGTACTATAACATGAATGTTGATAAAGATAAAAATATTATAATTTATAGAGATAATAACAGTTGAAACATATGCCATCACAGAATAACTGTGCATGCTATAAACTATGATTGGCCAAACCATCTTACCAAACCTATTCTTTTCTTAATGATACAGTACTTTTTATTCCTAAAATTGTTTACTTTTATTTCAAAAGCAGTATGAGAGTATAGCAAGAGACTTACTTTAACAGTATTTTGGTAACATTGTACAATTTGTTTCAATATTTCATACAGT
Source organism: Nesometra sesokonis (assembly GCA_025631205.1). Lineage (NCBI taxonomy): Eukaryota > Metazoa > Echinodermata > Crinoidea > Comatulida > Antedonidae > Nesometra > Nesometra sesokonis. Next base: position 13,855 of record JAOTQE010057630.1, on the reverse strand, counting down.
TGATATTTTTGTTCGATGAATCGAAAGTTTTGAATTTTATATATTGAATGCAACATTTATTATAGCCCATAACAAAGACATAAACACAAGCAAGATAATGGGCCACCTTCAACAAACTGCCGATCACTGCATCTTTATAGAGTTTTCTACTGTTACATGAAAATAATACATGGCGCCCTCTGTTGCGGTGCGGTCCGAACCGATAGTCACTATCCTATGCACGTAGCCATTGCTGATTTTTAACTTGAGTCGTATAGTGAAATTTTAGATTTAAAATTACTGTATAGTGGTAGTTAAATATAAATATGGTAAATAATGTCTTGTTAACTTTTACATTATTAGTACACTCTTATGGTAAATTATTACGTTTAAAAATGTTTCAATGCAAAGTGCCTATTCTATAACATACCATTACATAATCATTCAGGCATAAAATGACCGTAATTCTGAAAAAGGGCGCCACCTATTGTTTTCTACTGTTGTGATGTAAGCAGTATTATTCTCTACAGTATACCACAGAGAAATAGTAACTATGAACAATTAGCGGCCATGACAAAATGATTCTACTGCAGTAACTGCAGCAGGATAATTTGGATATGGTCTCCTTGTTCCAAGAATATATTAACCTCGGTGGAGAAATACATTAAAAATAAACAAAAACAGATAATATTGTATTATTTTACAACTACACTATCAGATATAATGATAGTGTATTCATAACTGCATTTAAAATGAATAAAAACTCTCATCATTTTTTATAACAACATTTTTTTCATATTATACAATCAAGCAGAACATATACACGACTATTTCTCATTTATAAATTTCATAAATATGTACAACCATTTTTAACTTTGTCAACAATATTGACATTTATATATCCTTTAAAAGATATATAAATGTAAGGTGTTAGATAGAGTAATATATAAAAATATGAACAACGTAATGAACTCATCAGCTTATAAATATCATTTTATAACACTAACAGCAAAGGCTTAAAAATGCAGATATCCAATGCTACAACAAAGAAATGCAATTATCACAATATTGGTATAGCACACGTTGGTACATTAAAAGCATAGCCAATTGTGCGGATACAGTGGTTGATGACGTATTGGTACAGGTATCTGTGCACTGGTGATAAAAACATAAATTTAAATCAACATCATTGCTTTGGTACTGACATCAACATGTTGGTGTATTCTACCATAGCATATATGTACACAATATTGCAGTTTCATCGCATCTATGCACCAACATGTTATAGGCTTTTCTCACTTTATCAAATTTCCTGTTACAAATATAGACATTGGTATTATTCCTAATAGATATGATATCACAATTCTCTTATGATTTCATAATTTCTAATAGATAAGATATCATTCCTAATGGATATGATGTCACAAGTCTCTTATGATGTCATTATTCCTAATGGATATGATGTCGCAAGTCTCTTATGATGTCATTATTGCTATGGATGTGATGTCACAATTCTCTTATGTCATAATTTCTAAATGATATGATATCACAATTCTCTTAAGATGTCATAATTCCTTATGGATATGATGTCACAATTTTCTTATGATGTCATAATATCTAAAGGATATATCATTTCTAATGGATATGATGTCACAATTGGTCATAATTCCTATGGATGTGATGTCACAATTCTCTTATGATTTCATAATTTCTAATAGATATGATATCATTCCTAATGGATATGATGTCACAAGTCTCTTATGATGTCATTATTCCAAATTGATATGATGTCGCAAGTCTCTAATGTCGTAATTCCTAATGAATATGATATCATCATTCCAAATGGATGATGTCATAAGTCACTTATGAGTTTATAATTCATAATTGATATGATGTCATAAGATCCTTATGATATCATAATTCCAAATTGATATGTTGTCATAAAACAATGTAAACATACATCTCAATTCCCAATGGATATGATGTCAATTCTGTATTAACTTATTATATTGTAAGTCTGACTTGATAAATCTATATAACCATTACAATGTCCTTATGACAGACATAATAATGTCATAAAACCTAAACTAATGATGTCACAATTCTATATGGCTTTATGGGATCATAAGTCGATTTGGAAACCATTACTATTGCTTACATAGCAACAGCTACATTCTGGTATACAGTATGTTTAGGATGGTTTGATAATGTGGTAAAAACCTCAATCAGATATCTTTGATTTTTACAATGCCAAAAACTAAGCTAAATCTCAATAAATAATTGGAAACTTTTCTTAAAATTAATTATATTTCTTGATTTTTTTACCTATACATCTTCATAAGCAACATTTTTACAAAACACATTTTCAATGTGATGCTGCTGTACCGTAAATATAGCAGAGCATCAATAACTTAAAATATCTTAAAAATTCTATTTCCTTAATTACTCACAAGTTTTATAATTCTGTGTAGTAATATTCTAGATAAAATAAATAAGGCAAAAGAACATCTTCAAAACTACATCAGGCTTTGAATATGTGCAACTATTTATAATTAAAAAATCTAGATCTAAGCCAATTATACCAATATAAAAATAATAAGGCAAAGGAAATATATTTTCTTTTTGTTTAGCCAATCGGTGGGCTCAAAATTCAATTCTTTTCTGCTACATTATTTAAAATATGAAAAAAAAATAGTAAAAATATTTAAATATACCAAACTAAAAAAATGTATATAGGATCACATAAGTAGTAGTCTAACCTAAATTTATAAGAAAGTTCTTTTGTGATAATTAAAATTGTAAAAACAATTTTAAAGGTATGTAGTGACAAAAATATTGCGAATATTTGGATCAAATGTCCGTCCACTAATTTTTCAATCAGTATTACAAAAATACAACACTCTATAAAACACTTGCATCATAAAAAACAAAGGAATTAATTTTACTATCAAAATTAAATGCAAAGGCCAAAATACTTCTAAATGTTTTAATAAGTATAATAATAATTTTCCAGTTATAATAGTTTTCAATACATGAATTAATTTCCTATACAATGCATATTACAACTGTTTTACAGTACAGACAAACTGAGGGGCACGATTTATGAATAATTAACGTGTCCAAAAAAAGGGCAATTGGTTACATCATTCCACTCCAATCAAATTTTTTAAAAGTCTAGGTCAGCAAGAAAATCACATATCAAAAAGTATGTGTATCATATATACAAACTTTAATTGACTCTAGGCCATCAAAGTATTTATTTTTATCTCATCTCATATTTTAACTGTTTACCTGAATTTATATTGCATTCAATATCAGTTATAATTTTTGAAAAATAGAATCAACAATGGTGTACTCATATTCACAATGAAAAGTTTAAATAAATTTTCACATCAAAATATTGATAAACAATCCAATTCATTAAGTCAGTTAATTTGAATTTATATTGCATTCAGTAACAATAATAATTTGTAAACGAAATTTAAATTTAATCAACGATGGTGTAGTTATATTCACAATGAAAGTTTAAATTTTCACATCAAAATATTGATCAACAACAATACAATTCAATATTTCAGTTTTTTTTAATTTGAACAAAGTGAATGTAGATACTGACATTTAATTAAGAGTGCTGGAATGTGAGTGGAATTAAATTTTAGCTCCAAATGCAGTAAAATATCTGGTGAACTTTTCAAGTGTAGAATACCAGATGTTTTAACAATTTGCATAACACCAGGTGGTCATGGCAATCTGAATACTATAAGGTGTTAATTACTTGTATAGTAACAGAACATTTGCATAATAACCTAGATGTTGTTTTACTATTTGCATAATAAAATGTGTCATAACCATGTAAACACCAAGAAAGTATAATGCATAATCCAAGCAATGAGATACACGCCATCATGACAGGATTCGATATTTCGACAAAATTTATGTCATCATCAGGAATGCATGGTGACATAATTTATGTTGAAATATTGAATCCTGTCACGATGGCATGTATCTCATTGCTTGAAGTATGCATTATACTTTCTTTCTTGAAGTCGATTAGTCAACCTTTTGGATTATGTAAACACCAGGTGTAATAAATAACAGATGACATTTACAACTTGTAAAATATTAGTGAGTACCAATTACTTTCAGACAATTAACAGTCATCAAATACAGGTTGGACACAATGATTTTACGACTATCATTTTTTAAAAAATTTCTTCTCAAACTTTTAAAGGATTTACAAAGTTTTGCAAACTAACTGAAATCCAAATATTCAGTGATTTTTACAAGCAATAAAATTACATTGATTGGCAAGATTCAATTATAAAAAAAATATTTGTTTAAATCAAACTTGAAAAAAAAATAGTTTTCATGTTTCTTGAGTAAATATTTGTCTATAATTTACACGTTGTGACTGAGATTGTTTATTATACAGCATTATACAGTTAAAAATTTCAGATGTCAAGCTTTTAATTGTTCATTTGTATGCAAAATCGATCACCAGAAATTTCATACAGTACAGAATTACACAGCGCTGCTGTTCTTAAAAAGTCTTCAAGCAGTTTATACACATCTGCACGGATTACGAAAGCTCATTGCGGGTACGTTCTGATGCATACTGTTTTAAACCTCAGATAGCAGTGTTCCTGTTTAATAACAAAACACTTCCATAGCACTAAAGTCACATTCTGCACATATTCTCATCACACTGAATATTCAAGAAGCTGTTTGTTTCATGGTTCTATATAAAGTCAAGAATGATTTTTTTTCTTAAACACTGGTATTTGCACTTAATGCCAAAGGATTGTTGGTTAACGTCATACCTAGGTCATTCATATCTCGATACAGCTCTACCATATTTGTTAGTTCATTTGGTTCTAAGTCTCCATCAGACCGTCGACTTCTCCTGCTGGAAAATGTATTGCTTGGAGATGAGGATGGAAACTCTGGCTTATCGTATGGTGGCATCTCAGATTCATGCCTTAACAATGATGCATCTACTTCTATTTGATCTAGTTTTAAGTCTCCATTCCTAAGATTTGATTGCACGTCTTCTGAAAAAAAACCCAGAAAATTAAACATTTTTAAATATTTAACTAAATTTGTTCATGAACTGAATCTACTATGGCTCTAAATACTATTATTAATTTTAATTAGCTCAATAATTTAGTCCATGATGTATACCATATAGTATGTTCCAAAGGAGTGGTGCAAAGAAAAATATTCCATTAGAAGTGGAATTAACCAAGCATGTTTTAAGACTTTTTTTTCCTTAAAATTTTAAAATTTATTTTGTATCATATGCTACAGTACTCAGTGCTAAATCATGTTTTGTAAACCATATCTCATTATGAGGCTTAAGCCAGTTTTTATGTCGATCATTAACTCCAAAAACAGCGATCTGAAATGGCGACTTTGATCATTAACCCTAAAAAATTACGTTTTTCACAATGACTGACAAGAAAAGGTGTCATTTTAGGCGTTAATCTTGACACAGAAAAGTTTAACGATTTAAATTTTTAAAGTTGAGTGCTTGTGAAGCAACATTGCCCATGGCAAGCATTTACAGGTTCATTTTTTACATTTACTTGAGTTTTAACTTCTATCTTCGGTTTTCTACAACACCGAATAAATCAGATCAAATCAAAGTATGTTGACCACCATGTTTGTAACGATGCCGCTTGAAACATAAATTTATCAGTGGATGAACAAAAAAAGTCTGATATATGCGTGATTTGTATGGCCAAGCGATTAAAGCAGGAGAACTGTGGACCATGCATAAATAACAGCACAGGTTGAAGGCCCGCTCACACCATGGTTCTGGTAGTGGAACAAGTCTTCTTGGATAAGGACTATAAACCCTAGGCCCAGTGTACACAAATGTCTCTTGTGTACTATAAAGAACCCAGTGCATCTTTTGAGATGAGTAAGGATTTACCCCGGTGTACAGGTCCATACATGACCCCTCTGGTGGACAGAATGATGTGCGCTAATATAGTAGCTGCAAAGGACATGACGTGACCCTTAGGGAAGTAGCAAGTTATTGACTGTGCAACATCTAGTCCACTTTGCAACTTGGATGATTCAATTTGAATTTGGCTTGGCGCAATATAATTGTCAAATTACTATTATTATATCATGTGTATAGGATGGAGTGGAACAATTAAAGCATGTAGAGGTAATTGAGGGGTTGGAAGAACAATATTTTGCTTACTCTGATTGGGTTCTTGTAGGTTTTTCTTTCTTGGAGGAGTTGGTCGCTTCTTTTTCACTTCAGCTCCACTGGCACAGCTGTCTGTGTCACTTGGAAATCTTTGACGGAAATTCTTCAGAGCAGATTTATTTTTATCTGAAATGTACATTTCAACATTTAATTACTGAGTCATTAAGTAGCACTGATTTCACTTAACTAAAACGATATAACAATGCAATGAACAATACGAGGCATTTTGCAACACTCATAACCTCTAACACAGATTCATTTTTGATTGCATGGAACCACAATTGTAGATGTGTAGGAGGCAAATTGATTCATACATAAATTAAATTTATGCATCAAGTGCTCAGGTTTGTTTTACTTTTGTTTTTAGATTGTTGACTCAATATGGGGCAAGACATGCCAAAACCATCAAGTTGTCGCAAAATTACAAAATGGAGGTTATACTAAAACCCTATTCAGCATTTTATAAGCTTTAAAATGAGGGGTCATTTGTCAAAATTGGACATCTATAACCAAAGTTATCGTAAAAATATACAAAATTATCCCTTGTATTTCTTTATGTTTCTTGTTGTTCATTTGCTCTTATCTCAACAACTTGTGTGGTTTTTCCATGTCTTGCCTCATATTTGTAAAATACATAGGAAAAATCTCCCTCATTGCTGATAACATTACGGATGTTGAAATACTGAATCCCGAAAAGAAACATTAGGCCCATGATATTGTAGTTCAACTGTATCAAAATAATGTTATTATCTCACCATTTTTCTGTTGAACTCCATTTGTGCTTACAACTGGGATTCCTACATTCTCTGCAGCTTGCGTAAGAGCACTAGCAAAGTCAGTGTCTGTAAAAAATGAACCATCTGAGCTTGATAACCGGCTGTTCCGGGCACTGCTCTCACTCCCACTTACATTGATTGATGCCCAGGATGCCATCATTGAATCTGTGTACATTAAAATATACAATGTTAAAAAGGAGTCATTTCATAAATTCTAGACGAATTACATTAGTAGCCTAGCTTTTCCAAAATTTCATCTATTAAACTAAGCAGTGAAAATTGTTAGGTTTCATATAAAACATACATAAAGCTCTTTCTGTATATGTAATAATTTTAATAGAAGCAACATTAGTACAAATGTCTGTGTTCCCTCCGCCATATTTCGATCACAATTTCACAACTTGTGCAAATTGAGGAGGAAATTCTGCTCTCAGAATGCGTTTCATTGTTGTAAACTGAATGCAGCATTACAACATGATGCTTGACAGCTATGGTTGGAAGAAGGCAATCAAACAGAAGGACACTGAACTCAGGACTTCAAAGGTTAGGACTCTTGTACCGACAAATGCGTATAATCTATTGTTCTTATACAACTAGAGATTGTACGCGACTTGCTTAACAACCGAGACAATAATCTTCTATAAAAGTACTATTCATAATCGCGCTGACGCTAAATGGGATGGCAACGCGTGATAAAAGTTTAGCGTGTTGTCACGTTTTCAAGCATATGTTCGATGTCGCGCTTCTTGTATTAGTTTCGGGAATCACTCGGAGTCACTTATGGGAACCCCGCGCTAAAAAGAATATGTGATTCGCTATTACTACACCAACGCTCATTTGGTACACTTTGGTACGTCATTGTCAAAAATTCTACCAAATGTTACACAATAATGAGAATTTTTGCAAAAAATCTTAATTTAAATTCACTTTATTTTTTTATCTAATGGATTAATTTTCTACAAATAAATTTTATTGTATTCAGTGGTGTCAAATGATTGTACATTTAAAGAATCAAGAAGTAATACACATTAGAAATTAACACAAATAATCAACATATATCTGCCACCAGGAAACGTATGGTGATGGTAGTCTAATTTTTAGCGTCTGGATCAAAATTTGTCGGTACAAGAGTTATGTCTCAAAGGGCTGTACGCTCGCGCTATGTTCCACGGCAAAGAACAGCGTCCTTCTGTTGAATTGCCTTGGTTGGAACATCATCCATAACCCCTAAAATGTTATTTTATATTCTCAGAATGATATTTAGGGTATTTTATATGCTACCTAATTATTAAAAATAACTTGAATCAACCACAACCAAAGCGAACTTCATGAATTACCATGTTTGCCAAGGAAACACTGCAGTTGTCCTGCATCAAAAACATCTTTCAACATTCTGGGAGGTCTGAAGAACATGAACCTTAGAATATAACACTTACGGTACCAAATTAGAGTAAACTCAATCACTCACTCATTCAATTGATTAAGGGTACATACCAGTGCAATTGCTCTCTAAGTCTGTTTCATCATCCTTCGCCGACATCTCTGACTCGGAAACTTCTGACATTTCTGATAGATATGGATAGGATTGCGTGGCTCCTCTTGTGTAGCTTACGCCATTGGTGAGCCCTAGTGATAGACCTGGACCTGCATAGTTAAAATCATTGACAATAATTTATACATAGATTACAATATTCTTCAATTTTTGTTACACTAATGGAGTCATTTACTGTTAATATGCATATAAAAAACAAAATCTGGTTGTATAATCCACACCGCTTTTTTCACTATATAAATGCAATAATATAGGTAATATATTTTATGTATCTGTTATAATCACACAGTTTAAAGATTGGAAAAGGTACTTTAAATATAAAAAAAACACTGTCGAACCCTCTAATGAGTCTTATATGACAACAAATACGCTGATAAATGGCCATGTCCAGAGTGCCATTTGCAAGTTCAAGGGTGTGCTGCAGGCAAATGAGAGCTGATATCGAAAATTGGGTGTGCATTTTATAGAAAATTCATTTGCGATCGTTTGTGCGAAATTTCATCATAACTGGACCTTAAATCTAGTGGGATAAGAATTTATTAAAGTACCCAAAATTGGTGGTTTCAACTACTGCAGCGCCACCTATCGGCAAACATACACCAAAATACAGGACACACTAAGTCATTGAAATTAGTCAACCCCAAGGGGGTAGAAAAATCTTGGTCAAAGAGACCGACAAGCAAGCTGGTAAACGATCATGTACAGAAAGCCAGTGGCAAGGCTGGGCCAAATGGTACTACTAAAATTATGGGGATTTTCGACTGCTCCAGAGCCTCCTATTAGCCGATTTGAACCAAAACCTAAGACATATTAGGTTAGACAATTGTTAACATGACCAAATTTCAGCGAAATCGGTAAACTTAAAAATCCTTGATCAAACAAAAAGACACAGAGGGTAAGAAATGAGTACAGGCTAAGCGTTCTGTACAATAAACTAATAAATGCCGTACCTGCAGGTGTTTGCTTTAATCTACATGTGGCTGGTATAACTGGTCTAAGATCCTCATTATCCGACATCGCTTCACTCTGCGATACATCATCGTTGAACTGCAGTAGTTCCTGTCCGAGTTCCGCATGTCGTGGATCCTCAAACACTTGGTGATTTGTAATCACATTACTATGCGGACTCTGTCGCATGTGAAGGTTGCACAAGTTCTGCGCGGTTGGAGACACCGCTGAGTCTCGTTGATGTAGACTGTTAAAGTCCGAAGCGCTATTGCTGCCACCATGGTGCATACGGATAACTGGACTGGCATTGTTGTCACTATTTGATTCTGGGTACTGTATCTGTTGTATAATAGGCAATGGGCCGTAATTTTTATTATATCCCATATCCATCTGTGAGAGGGGGTTCGGTGTGATGTGTGGTTGTGTCACGGGGTTGGAAGACATGGGGATGGTGGCACCGTGGTGATGGTTGGAGGGTAATGTGTGGTGGGAACCAAAGGCGGATTCGATATCTGAAGGAGGCGGATGTTCTGGTGGTGGCGGTAGTAATTCTGTTATATTAGGAGCAGGTAACTTGTGTCCACGTGGGTATGTTCTTCTCCGACGGTTTCCTCTTTCATCTAAAAAATAAAAAAAAAAATAGCATGTCAAATCCAATGGCATGTATAACTTTAATCACACAGTCACTATATGTGGCCGAGCCAAACCAAATGAGACATAGTCACAAGTGCTAGTTTTCCACAATAGGCAGGAATTTTAAAATGGTAATTTTTTTCAAATTTTATTTAATTTCAAAAATATATAGTTCATACATTTAACTTTCATACTACTACATACTACATACTACTACAATTTTCAGATATATGATCAAATAAATGTTTTAAAAATGCAATTTAAATGACCTTGATATTCAATGTATACTGATAAAAAATTTTTAAATGCAGTTTTCTCAAAACTTACATTTTGAATGTTCAAACTTCGATTGTTCATAACTTCGCAAGGAAACATCATATGAAACTGATGTTTTTGCATGCTATAGATAACAATGTGTAGTTTTATAATAAAAAAAAAACAATTTTCAATTTTCTGAGTTATGTCTCATTTGGCTTGGCTCTGCCACATGTTAGATTGTTAATACGTTATTTTAAGTTATAAAATTCCAACTATTAAATTAATACTAAATATTCCTTTCTTTTTAATTAAATTACACAACACTACAATAAATGCTCTGTAGTAACTGTAATTGTACAAGGTAGACATGACTACATTGTTACTAGATATCAAAACATATTTTTATTTTCTGAAATAAAAATGTGGAATATACAAGTGACAAAACGTATCAAATCAAGTGAATACAATAGTGTATAAGACAACATTAAATTGAGTTGAGAAGTGGCATTGATGCCTGCCTTCCAAATAAAGAGGTTGGAAATGGTATCAAAATAATTTTATCATTTTCAACATTATTTAAGCCTCCCTATAATATTAAAACTACAGTTCTGAATTGTGAGGTTGAAATGGACACACTGGGCAGTTGAATGAGTCTTAAGCCCCTTTCACACAGAAAATACCGCAATGTTTCCATAACCATTCCAGTATTATTGCTGGTCTAAACCCTTTCACACAGAAGGTAAATTTCTGGTAATATCACAGTTTCCTGTGTGAAAGGGTCCAAGCTAAAGACATAAAATCTGCAGTCTTAATAATAGAGGTTCCCAACTTTGACCTTTGTTTAATTATGCTTCACTGCGTAGACATTACACTGTGGAACCTTTTATACACATATGGCCTAAGGCAGTGACGGTAATATAACAGTAATATGTCTAGGGTCTGAGGTGGTCTAGTTCTACATTTATATCGGTAAAGTATTTTAATATTTTTTAACAATTAAAATTTTTAAAATAATACAACGCAGTTATTATAGGCCACATTCTATAAACAATATTTGGTGTTTTAACGTTTTAAAAAAGTGTATCTGTCATTAACAATTACATACCATTATAATAACAATGGTAATAAATAGACCTATTTAACAGTGACCGTGTTCTATGCGCACCTGTGCGTACACCTAATATTCGGAAGTTAGGACGCGTATTATAATCTCTGTGTTTTCACTAATTGGTTACCAAGTAATCATTATGATTACATATATTAAATTAAATATTGGACTCCTATATTTTGGACATTAGGACTTTGCTAATCACCAAGCTACAGTGTCACTTCTAATTTAATTATTATTATTATTATTAATTTTATTTATATTTATTTCTATTATTAATTACTACTGTTACTACTACTGCTACTATTAATAATATTACTATTACTATTATTGTTATGGAAGGCAAGGATCTTAACCAGCGAGTGGAATTCATTACACACTTACCAATGGAACTACCACCAGAATCTGTGAGGACACCATTTGTAGTACAGGTACATTCAGACATGCAAGAGCCTAGGGTGCCTGGAATGGGTGTAAGATGCAAGCAAGGTAAAAACAACATATCAAAATACACAAAGGCAAAACAGAGTAAACAGACACATTAAACCTCACTCTGTCTAAACAAGAACTGATAAAAAAAATGTGTTTCTCCCATATTCGTCCACCAAGGAAAAAATGCAAAAATCCAAAAGAGAGATGTAGCTTACTAAAACTGAAAAGCCATGGAACCTGACACTTTGGTTTTGACTTTGTACCTTTATTTGGGCATGACAGATCTTAAAATGTTGAAATACATGATTTTGGGGTATCACACTTTTTTATCAGATGTTCCAGACAGAGTTGTAGGAAAAACACAGAGTAATAAATAAAATTCAAAGTGAAAAATAATGCATACAGCAATGTGAAATACAAGAATTAAAAGCATTCAATTAAAATAGCAATTCAAGAAATACAGTACATAAACCATAGTAATCTGTTGGTAAAAAAATGATAAACTATTATTAATATTCTTAATATCAGAACACCTCTTAACAATGCAGGTCTTTCTCTCCCTTAGCGCACATAGAAAAAAATTATTAGATTATCCCTCAATTCTTTTTAAAAATGGTGCACTTTTTCCACTTGAGTTGGAAAACCCATCACGAGTTGCTATTCTTGTTGCCTGCAGTGTGGTGGATGTTTGGACTCCACTGTTGTTAAAAACCTTTGATGCAGTAAAAAGGAGAACAATGTTTACCGTGAAAAAATTGTTGATGTGCGTTAGAGTGATAATGCAATTATTTTTTCTATGTGTACTTAAATGTTTTAATACAGACATTCTCATTGTCATCTCCTTAAAACAAGGCAATTCCATTGTATTTAAGGGTGTTCTGATAAGAAATTAATAATAGTTGTTATCCATCAGATACATCAAGAATAATTTCAGACAGTCAGATAATTTTGGAGACAATATAACAGGTGTTACATAAGTATCCAGGTGCTGTCATATGCAAATATATAACATGTACATTCCATTAACAACAAAGAAACATCTGTTTTGAAATACACACAAATCATTTAAATGGAGACATGCCAAACAGATCCATTAAATGATTCAGCCAACAGACAGACTAATAATGCTTGGCTATTGAAGGTACGATATGATGTGCAACTTCTGGAAATTAACGATTATATCGCTGTTATTCAAAGTTCAATCAGATGCCTACATGTCATTATTATTTTATCAAGAAATGTTACCATCACGACATTGAAGTCAACAACAGAGATATTACATTTTATTAATTAGCTTTCAAAATCAAACAGACATCAGAGCAGCAAGAAAAAATGTATCAATTTATGCTTTGCTTTTTTCTCTTACCTAGTCTGTCTGGGGGTAGAGGAGGGGGAACAGATCCCCCACTGCTGCTGAAACCGCCATTATCTAACTCCCCGTTCCACTGTTTCTTGAATGCGCTCCTCGTTGAACCTGAGTGTTCTGAATTACTACTGTTACCACGACTTTGTTGCCTCTCTTGGTATTCTCGCATTGTTGCCGGTAGCACTAGGGTGGTTGATGCGTATGGTTGGGTCATGTGCGGTGGTAAACTTGTTGTTCGACTGAACTCTATAGGGTAGTTGTGGTTACGTGGTGGGTACGGTAGAGTCTGCATTGAGTGCGGTGTGGAAGGCGGACTACCCGCATTCTCAACTACTGCATATTCTGGACCATTTCGACTGAAAAGGAAATAAGATTGCTCTTAAAGACATGGGAAATGACAAAACAGAAAATGCAAATATTTTGGGTACATAGTAAGCAAATAGACTACAAAAAATGATTATTGAAGGAAAAGTTTAAGGAAAAAGAAAGAGGGGAAAACTACAAAAAACATGGATAAAGAATATATGTGAATGGATGAACATCAGTTATGGAGAAGCAACAAGATCAGCTAAAGACAGAAGGA
>JAOTQE010057619.1:0-19410 GCA_025631205.1 Nesometra sesokonis | reverse complement strand
AGCCTCGAACCCATGCTGTTGTTATTGCTATGGTTCACGGTTCCCTGCCTTAACCGCTCGGCCATACAACTCGCACAATGGACATTGATATCAAACTTCCTGAAATAAAGTAAATATTTTAAATATTTAAAATACAAACTAAAGCATCTGCATAAAAGTATAAATACACAGCAGCTATGAATTCCACTTTATTGCACTGGTGATGGTGTAGGAAGTAGGACTATAAGGCAACATATTGTAGGAAATAAATTCTTAATTTATTTAAAATGTGTTGTTATATTGTGTTTCGGGAGTTTGGTGCCATTATCCATTCTTTAAACATTTCGGTGTTGTTACAAGACAAGTAAGAAAAACTTACGAAGAAGTCTGTCAAGCCTGAAGCCAAAATTAATTATTTGAAAAATTGTAAAACGTTCAGTTTTTTCCCAAAATGTATTAAACATAACGTGTTTTACATTATTAGGTACTATCGGAATAGTTGTTATACATTACAATAAAGATGTATTCCAAACATCACAAGAAACAGACAACAAACAAACCGAAAGGTATGTATTTCACTATTCTTTTTAATTTATCAATTTTATAAAGAAACACGAACAAAATAGAGTGGAGTTAAGAGATGTCCAATAATTATTATTTTATTCACTTATTATTACACGGGCTTAATATTAATCCAAAATTCTTACAGAATTTTTTTTATAAGTCTATTCAAGAGCGTATCCCAAAATTGGGAGGTGCTTAACCTAATAAAATTATGACAATAGTCTGAATTGTGTACTTGTCTCTTTTTAAGAGAGTACTTGAGGGCGTAATCTTCATTTTTATACAGTGATTTTTTTTCCTACCTCTGAAGAGGGTGGTCGCGCAAACTAAGAACCCACACACACCGGTTACCAGAATTATGGATGCCCATCACTTAAAAATGCGTAATTGGTACGTGTTACTATTAGTAGAATTTGGAATAATTAAATTTACGTTAAAAAATGTATTTTATAAATTTATTTGAATTAATCATTTGACTGCTATGCCCGTGTGACTGCGGGACGCCTATGTGTCTGCGGCATGGTATTTACAACTAGTATGTATATTTTATCTTTCAGTAAAAAGAAATTATTAGCAAGTGGTGTTATTTCTTGTTCCGTTTTTGCCAATTCTGAAATTGTGTCTGTTCCTGTTGAATTTACATTGAAAATTGATAGTGTGAGTTATCATCTTTTATTCTATGTTGTTTGTGATTAAACCATGGATATAAATTGTTTAATAGTACTCGTATCTCGATGAACTACCATTCTTATAACCTCTTATCTATGAAGAAGTGCATTGCCATACTCAAACGAGACGTATACCCTTATGCCTTAATTTATTTATTTTGAGATTTAAAAAACTCTCTTTTGTTACCGACCGATAATTGGCCCAGTTGGTAACACGTCTGACGCGGGTTCAATTGCCTTTGAAAACTATAAAAATAACATTGTTTTAAAACAATCAACCCTTTGAAAAAAACACTCTCCAACTAGGTGGGTCTATCATGTTACATTACTAGATCTACCTAGCAGCAAAGTAGAGGCTATTGGTAATCTTAATCTACGGAGTCATGTGTATTTGATAATGCAAAGCTTATTTTCAAATAACAGTATTTGATAATGCAAAGCTTATTTTCAAATAACCGTAGTAGTGGTAGTAGTAGTAGTAGGAGTGGGAGTAGTAGTAGTAGCAGTAGTAGTAGTAGTAGTGGTGGTGGTGGTGGTGGTGGTAGTAGTAGTAGTATGTAGTTGTATTTGTAGTAGCAGCAGTACTAGTACTAGTACCACCAGTAGCAACAGCAACAGCGGTAACGGTAGCATCAGTAGCAGTAGCTGGTAACTAGTAGAGGCCTACAGATATTATATTTTCTTTTTTTCTTTGTATTTTTACGTTCTTTCTGGTTTTAGAGTCTTCTAAAAGAAAATAAAAGAGAAGATGGAATTAGAGAAGAAAAGACAACCGATTGTTCGTTTTTGGATACAACAACTAAGTAAGATTTCATTTCATATTAAACTGTTATTCGGCTGCTCATATGACAATACTCCTTGCTCTTGTACCTCTATTGAAATCTGCAGACTGAAAATAGAATCATTTACTGTTTTTGAAATTAAGTAAATTTGAGTAGATTCAACATTTCCAACAGGTCACAGGATAGAAACAGGGTAGTTTTCAATATTAAAGCTTATAGTGAGTTTCATTTATTCCAAGATACATTGTCTTAGAATTTCGTCTTTGTAAGATACATTGTGGATATGTCTTATTAAATGCTTTATCCAATGTGTCCATGATTTTGATATATCAGAATATTTTTTATGCAATTTATTTCAGTACTTGGTCAACTACCGGATGTGTTACTACTTCAAAAAGTAATAGTTCCATGCAATGTTATTGCGATCACACAACGAATTTTGGAATTGTAGTTGAAATTGAAGAGGTAATAATTGCATTTATTCATTTTGCCTGTGGTTAATCAGTTACATCTGTCATTCAAAGAAATCCACAGTTAGCAAGAGGTTCCAATAATTATTACAGTAAACATAAGATATGGATTGTGGAAGTGTTCCTGCTTAATAAATTGGGTCTTAAGTAAATCTAAATTATGTATTTATTTTATAAAGGTAGCCAGAGGTCTCATTAATTATCACTGTAAACCTAAAATATGGATTATTGAAGTTTTGCTGGTTAATAGATTGTGTTTTGTAAATCTAATTTATATATTTATTTTATATACTTTATAGTTTATATAACAAAAATGTTAATGAGATTTGTACTTTCCCTAACTAATCGACCACCAGAACGACCTATTAACCAAACCAATGAGATGATATACCAGACATTAAGTAACTACTTGCCAAACTTCAATCTAAGTGGACTATGAAAACTTCAAGAAATAACATTAAACGTAATGGAAACTAGCTACAAAAGGAACGAAACGATTTACCAATTAACCAATGATGAACAATAGACAATACTAACAAACTGTTTACTAAATTTCAAACAACGTAGACTTAAAAAATAGCATATTAGAACTCGAATAAATAGTATATTAGGGAGATTTCGCAAATTTACGAATTATGATAACGAAAACGGATACGTCACACTTACATTTTTATAGTTGCTAAATGTGTTCAAGAATATATAAAAATTTTCCACCTACGAATCATTGATGATGTCCTAAAATACTGACCAATTGTGACAGATATTCAATGTGTTCTATTCAAACGTTACAAGAATTTATGACGTATCCATTTCTGTTTTCGTATTTCGTAAAGTTGCGGAAACTCGTTATTAAACGTCATGGAAACCGACAGACCGACTGACGGAAAAACAAATTTGATGATGGAAGTACATTTCTAAGAAACTGGCTGCAAAATTTCAAACCTTTTGGACTATTAAAACTTAAATAAAATGTATAGTAAATGTTACATGAAAATTAACCGAATGATCACTGCGCGATGTTTGAAACAAATAATTAGAAATTTGCCTTCTAAATTTCAACCTAATCGGACTATATATAGGCCTATATATAACCTTCAATATGAATTATACAGTCGAATAGCTCAAAATCTAAACTCTCCCTACTGTGTAATCTAGTATCACGTCCTGGAATCCTCCGTACTGATGATATTTTTCGTCGTGCGAAGGTCGTACGGCGGTCGCACGACTAACCTGTCGCCTGACGCTCCCTGTGTGTGTGTTTGTGTGATTACCAGACGAGATGACAGTCTTCTACTCGTCGGCCGACGGTTTTTTAGCGATTCAACAGGGAAACCACCAAACAAATCGTCGGCCGACGAGTAAAGACATCGCGTTTGGAAACCACATACACAGGTAGCGACGGTTTAGTCTTACGACCGTCGTACGACCGTCGTACGACGGTCGTACGACGCAGTGAGTGCCCGGCTTTGAAAGATAGTTGTGAACATGTTATTTTAACTAAATTATTCACGTTGTTTACTCCCAATAGGTATCTGGTACTATTGATTTGGCACATACCGTTTATATTTTAATAATTATCGGACTGGTTTTGCTTTTTATTACGATATTCATACTCCTGTGGGTCACGTGAGTATTTTATATTACACTAATATCAAAGAGTAGAGAGAGAATGTAAACATGTCCAAATGCACATGCACGCAATAAAACGAACAAAAAGTGCTGCTACAACCTGACAATAAAAACTGTCTATCTGCCTGAATATGATTTTAAAAACCTTATTCTTTGTTCTGTTTTGTTTTTCGAAACTTTAAAATACATTTTACGATTTTAAACAATTGTTCACAATTGAGTCCCAAATTGGTAAGCGCATTTCCACATTGAAGAACATATTTGCAAATGTCTTTAAATTAGGATATTTAACAGAATTTGTACCACGACAAAATTCTTCATTTAGGCCTATCATGATTTTCGCGAATCCAATTGTTGTTCATTTGTCCACAAAACGACCATTTTAAAACGGCGTATTGGATCGTAACTTTTATTGGTTTTTTAACGATCGGGTGCCGGCTAGACGGTATTACCCATGGCAGAATTAGTATTGTACCTAACAAAAATATTTTGTATTATTTTTAAATATTTTCGGTATTCGTGTGTTGATTCAGAACATAACGAATGTATACAAATTGTTCTGGAAAGTTCATCATCAATTCGTTATTATGATTTTATGAAATCACAAGCGCACAAAAATATAGCACATCCGTTTTGTCGGGCAACAGGACATGACGGGAACCTTAGTGGCTTTATAAAGTCATATGAATGTGCAACATCTTGTCCACAGCGCCGTGAGACCCTATTGTTTTAAGCGAAATATAAAAATCTAACTAATATTGGTAATAATATATTATTAAAGGATGGAGTTGTGCTGATGAATTTGTCACAAAATAAAGTAAAAATAATATTTCTTACAGTTTTTTCACCCGTGAGTCTTGGCTGATCATCCATGCAAATCTTGTACTCTCACTGATTCTGTGTTTCATAACATTCTTGGCGGGAATTGAAGATACACATACAACTGTAAGTATGGTTTAACGATGTCTAAGTTTCATTTAAAACTGTCGGATCTTCCTTGACTAAACTATTCTAGTGTAATACACCGATGATAGCCCATTGAACCCAAAGATTTAACTCCTTCTTGTTGTGAAGTTGCAATAAACTGGAAGAAGATGCAGTCTTTTACTATTTTTCGAAGATTTTCGGCCTGATGCGTTCTTATTACCGCAAATGAGCCATGTCGAACGTGGGGCCAAACGGCCTATATTCTTATTGTGACATAAAATTATGGCCATACATCGGTATGTTCTTACCATCCATTCTTATCATATGCATTCTGATTGTTTTAACTGAATTTTTAATGACCACTATGACAAAAGTCAGTAAAAACAATCACAGGTATCTGGATACTTTTTAGTAGAGTTAAAGAATTATAACATTCGAAGATCTTGTTTATCGAAGATACCTAAAGGCCTGCAATTCTAATTAATTTTCAATAAAACAACATCGGAGAAATCTCAAAATCTCAAAAAATTTAAATCATTAAAATAGGACCTGTGCACCGCGCGATCACAACACTTGATATACTTATAACAGAAATGTAATAAGATTGTTAAAAGCTAAAACTAATTTAAACTTTCCTTAATACAAATATCGGTGTTTTTAGGGCGGATGTAGAGCCACTGCGATTTTCCTCCACTTTTTCCTGCTGACCTTCTTCATGTGGATTCTACTAGAAGGAATCTATCTTCACTTTACGATGGCTACACCATTTCCTCAGAGTATTCTCATCCTGATTGCACACATTATTACTGGATGGTGCCTGCCTCTATTCATAACTTTCTTCTCAATGGCGTCATACTACAACGGATATGGCATAGTTGATGTGTAAGATTTTGTTTTTTATTAATTTGAATTATGAGGCTTTATATTCATGTATTGTATTTGCTGATAGCATTAATTAAATTGTACAGTCATGAAACAATCGTTAACATTAAACTTTTTCATTATTATCTTTATAATTTCAGTTGCTGGATGACCACAGAGAAAGGATTCTTGGCAGCCTATATACTACCATCTGTACTCATTCTCCTTGTAAGTTAGCCGGCCTAGATTGGCAGATGTTTAAAACACCTTAAATTTACATAATATTCACCAATCGTATTCCCTCAAAAACTACTATTATGCTTATGAATGCGATATATAAAAGAAGGGAAGAATAAGCCATGTTCTTGACCATGAAATTTTCAAAGTTTTACTGCTTTGGTTTACTTTGGTCCAAATACTTGTATTCTAAACATCATTAGTAATATTTATTATTTCTATCTAATTATTATCATAGTTTATTCTTTTAAAATTTAAAATAAATTAACTATGTATTTAAATTAAAACGGAACATTAATGTCTAAAAAATCTTTGTGTTGTACAAGCACAAATTTCGCAATTTGAGTCGGTCCATTAATTTGAAACCTTTTTTTATTATGCCCTTATACTGTATTTTTATACTGTCGATTTTAATCTATTTTTCATTTATGGCATACTTTGCATACTTTTATACATTTTCCACAGTTTTCAGGCAGGTTTATGTATTTCTTACAGTGTTATGTACGGTATTTATAGCCAACAAATCTGGAAAATAAAAATTAATAGTCCGGAAAGATTTTTAGACCAATAACAAGTTCAGATGATAACTGTACACTGATGCACCCGTACTAATCTTGAAATCCAGGGTTCGAACATGGATACTCTAGGTTTTTGTCACTGGTCAGAAATGTCATTCTCAGTGCCACGTATACTAACACTCGGTATAGAAGTAGTTCTTATCCTTAAGTAACAATAACAGAAATTTAATGTGACAGGAAAATGGAAGGAAAGAAACTTTACTTCTTGATGTTTTTATGCCTATATTATTTTCAAATGAACATTTATCTCCAGTCAATTTCGCGAAACAAAATCAAAATTGTTACCGAACATACATGCTGAGAATTTTTCAAATGAATTTTCTAAATAAGTTGCTAAGCACTTAATCCTGTCAATTCCTCTATTAATGGATAATTCTAAACGAAAATATATTTAATTAGTAAAGAGTTTCCTAAAAAAATTGAAGTGAATGATTTTACGAAAATGTTAATGATCTTCATCTTCTATATTTAAGAATCGTAAAATGAACATTACAATGTCCGTAACCAGCTATGGGGAAACCGGGACAGCTGTCCCGGTAGTTTTTCTAAAAAAATGAAGTGGAAGAAGGAAAAAGAGTTTTACCAGACATGGATCTATATCTACCTGATCCAGGTAGCAGACAGACAACGTTCAAATTTCTGTGCTTTGTTGCGTAACGATAATTCAAATGTCAATAGTCTTATGAGGCTGGGGGTAACCCCCTCCAGACTACCCCTATTATTGTCCTGGTAGTTTTAGATGTCTGGTTATGTCGTACCTTTTCAATAATCAAATTTTGGCATTGTCTATGGCGTTAAATCTTTGTACTTACAATTTAAATTTCAAATATATGGTATAGGCCTACGTGAATTTTCTAACTTACATATAAAACTGAAGTCGTAAATTGTTTATATATTTGTTTGTCTCTACTACTTCTAAAACTCGTTGTGAAAATAATAGGTAAAATATCATCATTGTTAAATAATTATTATACAAAACTATAGCAAAAATGATTGAATATAATTATATTCCTTGTAGTGTTGCTTGAGCTGCTTAATGTTGATTAATTATAATAACAGCAAGAATTTCTACACTGCTGTAAACCACCAAGAACCATATCTTGTGTAAGTATCACATAATTTTTATTTTATATAAATAAAACGTATTGTTAATAATTAGTATTATAACAAGGTAAGCACCAGGGTTATTCTGCTTACAAGTTTTAAGTCTGAGGTAAATTCTCTTCTCTCGCAATTTTCGATTGGATTAATGTTTTATCTAGTAGAAATATGCATTATTTGTCGTTTTCACCAGGGTGGTTTCTTAATTTTGTGAAATAGGGGATGAGTGGGGCGCAAATTAGAGCAGCGGTGGCTAATACTAACTTGAGGGATGTTGTCATTCTGGGCGGGGTTTTATAGAAAGTGTTTTTATATTCCTTTCCTTATTGTTTGTTTGGGTTTTTTGGTGATAATATGAGGGACGCGCCAGATCCCCTTCAAATGAAACAATCTGCCCAGTATCCCGGTTTAAACACATTATCTTCACTATCCTATCAAGAAATGATTTATTTTTTTATTTGCCGCATTAAGGAATTTGTTTTTCCATCTCCGTATCATATTTTTTCTTTGTATATTTCGATTTTTGTACTGTTTTCTTTATCCTCAGAGTATCGTTAAGAGACATCTGTGTATTGGTTGTATTAGCTGGTTTTACCTGGTTGCTTGGCGGCCTCGTCACCAAGCACATAAATGCAGTTGGTTATCAAGTATTTTTTGCTATCTTTGGATTGGGCCTATCAATTTTTATCTTTGTTTTCTTCGGTATCAGGAATCATATAGTACGTATACGTTTTGTTCGAGAAACACCATAATTATTCTTCTACAGTTACTGCAGTAATATATTGCTGCAGGGGCGGAAGCAGACTTTGGAAGGGTGGCCGGTACGAATTCATTGTTTAGGGTGTCTGAGGCTCTCCCGGAAATTTTGGCATTTAGATGTCCAGAAATGACCTCGTGGGTGTTTTAAGGGATCAATTCTTGTATTATGATGAATATTTTTCGTTTTAAATACAATGTTAATAAAATTGATATATTTTACTTTCCAAAAGGAGGGGGTATGGAAAAGCCGGTCCGGTCCCCTCTCGAATCCCCTGTGCTGCAGTAATCTACTGCCATTATGTTTTCTTTGATAACGGCATTGAAATTTAAAGGTCATCTCAACCAGGGGCAGATCTAGGCACCACCAGGTCCGGGTGGACGTGATTTCCAGTTTTGCTGAGACGAGCAAAAGGAAAAAAAGGTCATTTCCCCATTTTGGTGCCCTGTTACCCTATTTTTTGCTTATTGTGTGTTTTTATGTTAAATTGTTGACCCGGCTCACCTAATAAGGGAGCGCAACTACGTTTTGACGATAATAGGGGGAGGGGTGCCGCTTGCGTCCCCCTCCCTTAATCCGCGCTTGTCAACATGTTCCTTGCAGTAATTCACTATCATCTACGGAGTTGTAGATGATTTGCTGCAGTAACTGCTACAGGATAATTGTGATATGGTCCCTAATATGTATTGTATGTCTAGTAAAATGTGTTTTATTTCAACCGTATAGAGTGTAAACCTTCCATAATAGCTAATATCTATTCTCTCTTAAAGAAAATCTGTTAATATGTTTACATTTATACTTGTTTTTTTTTTACTCTTATGTAATAATTATTAGCTTGTTCATTTGAATTGTGAAGAATATTGAATAAAAGAAAAGAAAAGAAAAGAAAATTTGGGTTATCATTGACAATTTTTATTAATTATCAGAACCGTAGCAGAGTTTTGGTTGGATAGTTAACCTTCTGCAGGCATGAGCGGATTCAGATTATTGTGGTTGTCAGTGCCTACGGCCCAACATTCGGCGGTTTGAATAACCAAGTGACAGTCCCACCAGGTGACAGGTTCTCTATTTTGATTTGAAAAGCAAAAATAAAAGTTGTTTCCATATCTTGCGATAATTTTGCCAGTTTTACAGATTTTTTTTTAGTTTTCATTTTCTCGATTTTGGGGGTTGCCATGGCGCCCGGTGAAACCTTCTGGATCCACCACTGGGGGTATCTGCATTAATTCATCAGTAAAACCACGAAGATACACAAACTGTCACCCGCGAGTAATTTAAATTTGGTTACAAAAGGGGCTGAGCTTATCGTGTTTCGGCGAAAACTACCAAGTGACGAATTATGCTCTCGGATATTTAAATTATTATTTATAACTCTTCGTTTGTATACAGCGTTTGCGGTCTATTTATTTGTGATATATAAAACTCCCCAACAGTTGCAACTAATGGTGTTTTTGCCTTATATTTAGGTCCAGGAATATATGTTAAATGAATCAAAAGCACGCACCAAAATTGCAAATATACATCAACGCGATCAACTACATGTGGTAGGTATAAACAAAAACATCGACAACAGATGTATGTATATAATGAGTAGGCCTAATGTTGATTTTTAAATCTATAAATCTAACTAGTGACTTATAAATTAAATGTTTCTCAGGTCAAATAGGCTTATTAATATATTATTAATTATTAAGAAATTAAAGCCCACTTCTGCAGTTGTAGATTTCTTCCATAGCTTCTCAAGATTACGAAAATCAAACTTGCTATCATCACTAAGGCAAGTTAACGATGTAAACAAGTCTGATTTCGTAACCGGATTTTATTTTCTAGACAGAAGCAGGAGGTAACTGCAATTTTATTTTGATAAGTAATAATTGTAAGCAGGTAAAAATGCAGTGCCATATTCAGCGGGGGTGTTTAGGGTGTTCGAGCACCCTACTTCAGAGGTAGAAACATAAATAAAAGTAGCATATAAATAGGAAGATTGGATTCTTGATCACCCCATTCAGTGGAAATGAGCACCCTTTTAAAGTGTTCAGACGAAAATAAATTTAATGTCTGGGAGACCAAAAAGTCAATAATTCCACCATATTTTGGATGAAATAAAGGGTTTTTAAATCCCATCGGTGATGAGCACCTCATTCCCAAATTTCTGGATACGCCCCTGAAGTGTATTATTAATTTTGACAATTAACAGAAATTCGACATTCATATAGAACGTAACCGAAGGCATCATAACTTCGATCAATGATTGTTGTTTCATATCATAATTTAGGGGGTCACTAATAATCTTTAAGTATATAATGTTTTACTTTCTGTAACACACATCAAATTGTAGCTAAGCATGAAAGTTAAAGGCAACATACGTTTCAAACTAATTTAGTACCAAATTTAAATTACTCAATCTAAAATATTCACATTTCAATTTTTGTTTTTATATTTCTCTGTTAATTTTAATAAAGTAATATTTTTATGTAGTTGATATAAAATTGAACGCACCGCTTCAAGCGAATATCACTTTTTCAAATTTAAAAAATGGTCGTCCCATATTAAATACCTAACGTAGGAGAATGAGCGGTTGTGAGCTCATATTGTACTAAGCCTCGGCATTGTGGTGAAGGCTGGCACGTTTTTTTTCCATGCCACCTTTTACCTTCCCTGGTATATTTCAACCAGGTAACCATTCACAGCTGAGTGAACTGAGTGCCATCCTTATCATTGTGTGGTAGGATGGCCAGTTCCTTTCCATGCCATAGATTGAACATCCCCTGGTATATATCAACCAAGGTACTTGAGTCGTCCTCGCCGAGAATTGAACCCGTTCATCGGCAAAACAGGCAAGTGTCCAAATAACTTTTATTCACATGTATATCATTGCAAATTGAATAAGTCAATAAGGCCCGTATTCTCGACAGTGGACTAACTTAGTCGTCGACTAACTTTAGTCCTGGACTAAAGTCAGTCCACTATCGAGAACACGGGTAATGCCTTTAAATTAATCTCTGTTATAAACTTAATATTATATTTCTTACAGAGAATGTTACCACCGTGTCGTGAATCGCCGGTCTTATTCCATGCATCTGGTAAGAGTTGAGTCAACTTAATAGTACAGTAACAAACTGGTGGTCATTGTGGTGTTGAGTCAATTCTAAACTCTGTTAATGATTTCTGTCTCTTATTGGAAGTTTCTAACTTGATTACAGTAGTAAACCTACCAACTCGCACGCATAATGCGCGAGTCTCACGCATGGGAACCCATTTTGGACGCATCACACATTGCCTTTCTCATGCGTGAGAAAAGTTTCGTAAAAAATAAATAATAGTGAGGTTTCGCAAATTTACAAAATACGATAACTTCCATTTTTGAAAGTTTTTAAATAATGTTAAAAAATATGTCAAATTTTCTACATGAATTGTTGATGATCGTCGTAAAATACTGACCAACTGTGACAGATATTCAAGGTGTTCTGTTCAAACGTTACAATATTTTATGACGTATCCGTTTTCGTTTTCGTATTTCATTGCGAAACCTCACTATTACTGAGGTTTCACACTACCAAAACGAAAACGAATACTTCATAAATACTTGTAACATTTGAACAGAACACCTTGAATATCTGTCGCAGTTGATCAGTATTTTAGGACAATCATCAACGATTCATGGGAAGTTGATATAGTTTTTAACACATTTAGAAATTAACAAAATGTAAGTGTGATGTAACCGTTTTCGTTATTGTATTTCGAACAATTTGCGAAACCTTCCTCCTATTAGACTTTTATCTCAGAGATCCTCAAAATTAGGAGAAAATGATATAAATGTTTACAATTGCCATGTAAAAAAATACAAAAAACTAGGTAAATACCACATAGGCCTAGATGCTATTAATTTAGATTTATGACTTTTTTCGCTTGTCGAAATTTGATTGGGTATGGAGCCTGACGGCGATGTCTCACGCATTGGGTTCCCAAAAAGTTGGCAGATATACAGTACTAATACTTACGAATTTATATAGCGCAAATTCAGCAACAAAATCAAATGCACCTACACGACTGAGAGTTATTATTTATCCTAAAAAAGGCGTTTCTAGATTTGATTTGGAAACATAATTATGGAATATGCATGTCCTATTTGGGTTGGTGCAGGACAGTCTGTTCTGAAGTTACGTGACCGTGTCCAGGCCAAAGCTCTTCGTTTTCTCAGTATACAAGATCCTCTTAAGTATAACATCCAGCCAGTTAGTCATCGTAGGAATGTTGCTTCCCTCTGTGTTTTCTACCGGCCGGCATCTATTTACAGCCTTTGAAAAAGTATTTAATATTCTACGAAGACAAGGATGATGATTGTAATGATACATAATAATGACATCCACGATGATGATGATGATGGTGATGGTGATGGTGATGGTGGTGGTGGTGGTGATGGTGATGGTGATGGTGATGGTGATGGTGATGGTGATGGTGATGGTGGTGGTAATGATGGTGATGGTGGTAATGATGGTGATGGTGATGGTGATGGAGGTAATAATGGTGATGGTGATGGTGGTGATGGAGGTAATGATGGTGATGGTGATGATGATGATGATGAAGATGATTGACGATGACAATGGTGGTGGTGGTGGTGATGATGACGATGGTTGGAGTTGGTGGCGGCCCGGGACCGACAACGACGAAAGAAGATAAGAAAAAAGATGACAAAGAAAGAGATATCTATAATAATTTCGTTATCATTCTTTTTCAGAGAGTGTACCATTTCATAGTTCCGCATACGACGAAGTAGAGCTTGATCGCTACGACATGTCTGAAACTGAGGATGATCTCAAAACGGTAGGAGTTCTTTATATGAGATATAATCAATTTGTAGTTTTCTTTTTAAACACAATAACAACTGGTATTACCATTTTTAAATATATAAAAATCACTGTTTGTTTTATACAATTTAATTTGTTATTTTTAATTTTATAGCCAAAATCAGAGCGAAGGTCAATTAGTCCACGACCAGAATATAACGAAGATGATTTACCAGGACTTGTAATTGAACCAGAGGACGACCAAGAAGCTAAGAACCATATTCCACCATTACTGGGGTTACCACAGGACGACATACAAAAACCAAATGATGATAATACACAAACATTAAACAACTCTGTTGAAAATGATCAACTTCTTCAACTTCCAAACGCAGTAGCAGGAACAAAGACAGAGGAGGCAACTCATATACCAGATGAACCAACTCATGTGGAAGATCAACCAATTGATGTTCAAAAAGAGGCAGAGAAGCCAGAACCTCAGATTCCTAAAAAAGAGGATGATAAAAAGGACATACCAGAAACTGAACCCAGAGAAAATACACCTCAAAAGCCCGATGATTCGAATGACGAAAATAAAAAACCAATGAATGACGACTCGGAACAAAATACTGACAAAAAGCCAGAAGAAATTGACAATACTAAAAGTGATGAAGCAAAATCAGGTGATAATAATTGAGCTTTTTCTTTTTAATTAAAGAAACAAATAGGGAGGTTAATTCCAAGCTTTATTTTTTTTAATTATAGAATTGGCCATTTTTGTCGAACTTGCAGCATAGTTTTATACAATGTTTTCGTCAAATAAAAATGTCTGTAAACAAATATTTGTGGCTAGTTTAAGGCAAAACCATCAAGTTTGTCGCACAGGACGTTATTGAGAAATAAGCCAATAAACAACATGACATTTAAGGAAATACAAAAGGAATTTTTGTATTTGTCCAAAAACTTCATTTATGCTCGATTTTAATAATTGACCCCTCATTTTTAAAGCTTGCGATAAGTGTGATTTGGTTTCAACTAAATTTTCAATTTTCCAACAATTTGGTGGTTTTGCTTTGTTTCTTTTTTGTCATGTCGGGCCTCATTTATATTTGCATTGATATACACATCTAAAATACTCACATGGAATGT
This sequence comes from Nesometra sesokonis, assembly GCA_025631205.1. Classification (NCBI taxonomy): domain Eukaryota; kingdom Metazoa; phylum Echinodermata; class Crinoidea; order Comatulida; family Antedonidae; genus Nesometra; species Nesometra sesokonis. The sequence goes on along the minus strand of JAOTQE010057619.1, from coordinate 4,921 downwards.
AAATTAAATTAAAATATAATTGTATTCTAGAAACAGGTGCATATGACTAATTTGTATATTGTTATGATTTATCACCTTGTATTAGAACAGAATGAAGACACAGATAAAACAATACCAGAAAACTCGGACAAATCTGAACCAAACTATGACAACAACCAGGACAATAATCAAGACGGTATCAAAGACACAATAGAAGATGTAAATGAAGAGAAAACACCCGACGTTGACAACCAAAAATCACATGAAGAACACAAAACAGATGAAGAGGAAACACCCGACGACAATGACGAACAAAAACTAGATGACAATGGAACGCCCGATGTTGAGGAACAAAAATCAGACGAAGAAAAAACAACTAATGTTGACTTACTGAAATCAGATGAAAAATCCGGTGTTGACGACCCAAAACCAGATGTACAAAAAACACCCGACGTTGACGAAGAAACGCCTGACGTTTACGAACCAACACCAGATGAAAAAGAAACAACCGAATTCGACGAACCAAAACCAGATGAAGAAGACGCACATGACGTTGACGAACCAACACCAGATGGAGAGGAAACACCCGACGTTGATGAAACAAAACCATATATAGAAGAAGCACCTGACGTTGACGAACCAAAACCAGATGAAGATGAAACACCCGACGTTGACGAACCAAAACTAGATGAAGAAGAAACACCCGTCGTTGACGAACTAAAACCAGATGTAGATGAAACACCCGCCGTTGACGAACCAAAGTCAGACATAGAAGAAACACCCGACGTTGACGAACCAAAACTAGATGAAGAAGAAACACCCGTCGTTGAAGAACCAAAACCAGATGTAGAAGAAACACACGCCATTGACGAACCAAAGCCAGATGTAGAAGAAACACTTGACGTTGACGAACCAAACCCAGATGAAGAAGAAACACCAGACGTTGACGAACCAAGACCAGATGTAGAAGAAACACCCGCCGTTAACGAATCTACTCCAGATGAAGAAGAAACACCCGACGTTGACGAACCGAAATCAGATGTAGAAGAAAAACCTGACGTTGACGAGCCAAAACCAGATGAAGAGGAAACACCAGACGTTGGCGAACCAAAACCAGATGAAGAAGAATCACCAGACGCTGACGACCCAAAACCAGATGAAGAAGAAACACCAGATGTTGACGAACCAAAACCATATGAAGAAGAAACACCAGACGTTGACGAACCAAAACCAGATAAAAAAGAAACACCATACGTTGACGAACCACAACCAGATGTAGAGGAAACACCTGACGTTGACGAACCAAAACCAGATGAAGAAGAAACACCAGACGTTGAAGAACCAAAGCCAAATGTAGAAGAAATACCCGCCGTTAAGGAATCAACTCCAAATGAACAGAAAATACCCAACGTTGAAGGACCAACACCAGATGAAGGGAAAACACCGGAAATTAACGAACCTGAAATACCCAAAGATGATGAATCAAAGCCAGCTGAAGAACAAATACCCGACGTTTACGAACCAACTCCAGATGTAGAAGAAACACCCGATGTTGACAAATCAACACCAGACGTACAAGAAGCTCCCGACATTGAGGAACCAAAACCACATGTAGAAGAAACACCCGATATTAACAAACCAAAACCCGACGAAGACGAGAAAACACAAAATAAAGAAGGATGGGAACGAATAGCAGCAAATCTGGCAAGAGCAAGGTCCGTAAGCCCATTTTCAATACCGATGACGCGTGAGGCACCGCTCTTGCCGGGTTTTAATAGATTATCTAAGACATGAAAATGGTCAATACACTGTGTATTAATTAGTAAAAGGCCCATAGGGTGGGTCATTTAGAACTCCTCTTCGTTCCTATAAAAAAGAAACTTGCTTAACAGTTTTTTTAACTGAATTATTAATTTTAAAAACTGTTTTTCGTATCTCCAAATCAAAAAATAATATTATTTAAATAACTGTTATGTGGTATTGCAATGCCAATTTAGCTTATCACTGTTATCAAACATTAGATAAGCATATAAAGACTATACACCAATTAATAAAATGTTTAAAAAATAGCATGTCTAACGATATAAAGCACTATTACGTTTTACACTTAGTATCAATGCTATAAAACAACGACAGTAAATTATACTTGAAATAGTTTTAATTAGTAAGAAAATAGTAATATTCAAATTGTTGGAACCAGCACAATTACTTAAGGTTCACCTAATTTTGTGATTGTTAGACCTATGTTAGTTAACATGAATCTCCAATCCTAAGTCATGTCAATTTTAGTTTTATAATTGTTTTAATGTTATTATCAATTTTATGTAGATTTTATAGCGCTTTATACCTAAGTCTGAAAGGCTGATTGATGCTATATTCAAACAAACTTGTTTTATGATGTCTTAGGTACCCAGTAAACCAGCACTAGTACTTGTTTGTCCAGGACCATTGAAAGCCAATGCACAGTGACCCAATAAATATACCAGGCGGGCATAAAATAATTGGTCGTATTGACATTTGATATCTCAGAAACCCTCTTATACGTCTTCTAAAAAAATTACACATATCCATCATGTACTACGTATACAGGTCAAATTTAAATTTATTCCTCTAAGATTTTGGTTCATGGGATCAAACGCCAATTAGGCGGAGACAAAAACTTATGTTCCGGTCTGGTTGTTGCGCGTAATTTATAATGGATAGTCATTTTCGTCTGCGAAGCCAAATTGTATCATCTTTTCAAAACTTGCAAAACTTATCATCAGCGTTTCCGTAGCGTGTTTTTCTTTTTCTGTCCGACCATTCCATCTTCTCTTGAAGTTGATATTTTCTTGTATGGTTCCAATCTCAGTTCTTCTGTCGTATTTTTCGAGACACTTGAGGCTAAGGTTTCTCACAATCTGTCTCTGCAATTTGTGTTTGGGTTGTCTTCGGAGAGCATAGTGCTTCTTCAATGATGATTTTCTTCCAAGCATAAGTTTTGTCATTCACTGTCCAAATTTCTTTCTAGATATCCTGCAGTCCTTTGGAAATTTCTAATTACATGTGATTAACGGAACTTTAATACTCTAGATTTTTTCTTTCCCCAAGGAATCCTTTCACAATTTCTTGTCTTCTCCGGAACTTTTCAGTAAAATATTATGCGATCATCAATACATTCTCCACAGAGAAGAAATCCATCTTGATTCAGCAAAGCTTGTGGCTACCTTGCAGAAATTTTTCTGACACTAAAGTCAAACATTTTTCCAGACTTTATGACATGTGACATATTTACAGCGCACTCTCTACTCATGAGAATTGACAAGCAATGCAATGTGGCTCATAGGAACTTGCGTTTTTAATTTTTTTTAACCATGAATCGGGCTATGACTTTTAAAATTGGTTAGTATATTAACAACATCATTTCATTTTAATGCTTCAGTGTGAATGTGTTTGAACAAAGGATAATGAAGATATGCAGCATCAAAGTACGACATACCTGTTATGCCCACCCGATATTTTTGGGTCACTGTATGAGGCATGTCATGGCAAAACCACCCAGTTGTCGCAAAATTGATAAATGGAGTTATAGGTATATATAGTCACCATATTGCACTTGCACAAGCATTAAAATGAGGGGTCAATTACAAAACTCGGGACACCTATAACCAAAACCAAAGTTATGGAACAAAATAGACAAAAAATTCCTTTGTAATTGTTTATACTTCCTGGTGTTTATTTGCATATTTTTCAATAACTTCCCGTGCGACAATTTGGTTTTACCATGCCTGTCCCATAATCTGTCCTTGCTAATAGCCTAATAGTAAACAAGTATCAAAAGTAGACTAGATATCGTGGCATACTTAGGCATATATTATTTTTACAAAATACAAAATATGGTTTAATTTACTACTAACAATTATCAGATCTTGTAACCTTGAATTAAACTTTGAATAAGAAACTAGAGACTATCAGAGAATTGTATTTACATAAGATAAATTGTAATCCTATTGACATATAATGTAACACTCATTGAGAATATAGGATAAAACTGTACATAGTGAACCTGTTAAAGAAGTTCGTCGTATAAGTATATTGGGGAGTCTGATAAAGCACTCCATGATGATGATGATGATGATGATGATGATGACTGATGATGATGACTGATGATGATGATGATGACTGATGATGATGATGACTGATGATGATGACTAATGAAAATTATGACTGATGATGATGACTAATGAAAATGATGACAGATGATGATGATGATGATGATGATTGATGACGACGATGGTGATGACCATGATGAATGATGGATAACGATAACGAATCAATGACAAGTATTATTTTAAAATATAATATAATAGGCCTACCGATTGACTTTTATAACAATGAGATGGCTCTTTCTACCAGAATCACTGATTCACCCTAAACCCCATTTACAGTTTGACACTACTTAATTGAAAAGTTAGTTCCTACTACCGCCACAAAATAGGTCATGTACAAGTATTAATGGATTACTGTATTTACGAAATAATTTTCTGACAAACACGCCGGAAAACTTATAGTCGTAATTTAAGGACAAGTGGGTCACGTCAACGAATAACCCAAATATAATTTGTCAGGTAGGAAGGCCGATCGTTTTGGTCGTTTTACAGCATACATGTCATATTTTAAAATTCACCTACCTCATACAAATACAGGCCCGTACGCTGGGGGGTTCGGGGGTTCGGAAGAACCACCCGGTCCGTGTAATGGTCCACCTAAGCTGAAGAAATCTTAAAAATTACACACAGCGTCGCCAGGCTTGTCTGGCCTAGTAAAAAGAAACACTGTTTTCTGAAGATTTATTACATTTTAAAATTTTATATTATAAACATTAAATCATCTAATGGCCTTTTTTCGCAAAAAAATCGTCCGGTAAACACCGGTTTAGCATAGCCACGAGTTGAGGTGAACG
>JAOTQE010057608.1:0-12882 GCA_025631205.1 Nesometra sesokonis | reverse complement strand
TACATCGTATCATATAGAAACGACACAGCTACACTGCATAATAATATTTATTGATGAACTTTTTACCACTACATCGTTTCATATAGAAACGACACAGCTACACTGCATAATAATATTTATTGATGAACTTTTTACCACTACATCGTATAATATGGAAATGGCACAGCTACACTGCATAATATATATTGATGAACTTTTTACCTGAATTGCAGCAATTCCTACAAATGATATGACAGTATCCTTAAGCTTATCAGCATCACCGTTATTTATGATGTCACAAAGGTCAACAGAAGGGTCAATTGAAGACAGGCATTCATGGCATTGCTGTATAGATGACCTAAAGATGTCAATCAACATGAGGTCACGGCCCATTCCAGCCCATTGAGATCCCATACCTGAAAACACATACCTACAAACAGAAAAACAGCAATTGTCATTACACATGGAGTGATGCTGTAGCTTGGTGGTTAATGTTAATGTTATTATATTTATATAGCACTTTAAACAATTGTTGATTGTCTCAAAGCGCTTAAAAGTAGATTAAAGTAAATAAAAAACTACAGTGAGCTAAAAAGGTGGGTTTTTTAAATACAGTTTTGAATAAGTATTTCAATTGAAGGAGCCTTTTTGATAGAAATTGGAAGATTGTTACACAGTTTAGGAGCTGAACTGCAAAGGCCCTGTCACCGGGGGAAAAAAAACTACAGATGTACTAGAGTCAACCTAAGAGATCTCATACAGACTAGAGATCTACGTAAATTAAATAGGAAAAATATGATGGTGATTAGTTGTTAAGTGATTTATATGTGATTAACATTAGTTTAAATATAATGCATTGTTTTATTGAAAGCCAGTGAAGTTTGTGTAGTATTGGTGTAATGTGAGCAAATCTTGCTTGCCTTCAAATCACATACTCAAGACTGTACTGTGGGTTCTTTCCACAACCTAACAGAGTTACTCCCTAAACCTTACCGAGATTTGTTTACGATATGGTTCTCATCCAGCAATACAAAATAAAGAGACATACTGACATTTTTTGATACATCCAAGCATATCTATTCATAAAATAAAGAGACACTGACATATCTATACATGATCAGTGATGTCAGTTGGCTATTTGATAGTAGGCTATCAGATTTGGATAACAGGGGTAACTTATTAGAATAGGATTCTATTTTTATTTTTAAAGGAGAGCATAAAAAGTTAAAAAAAACACTAACCATAATTGTTGTTTGAGATGGACATTAGGCTTCGTATCAACATAAATGTCGCCCTCTTGCAACACTGTGAAACCACGGACTGGTAAACCAGATGAAGATTGCCTTGATACTTCGTTGATAAGACTTAAGAATTCATAGTTTTCACAATGAGACTTAGCAGTATCAAACTGAGCATGTATGGATTGTTCTGTTCTACCTGTACATGTTACAAGGCGTGCAATGTTACATGTATTTAATTTACGTTTGTGAATATTCGGTTTTAATATAACATGCACATTCGCTCCTCCAAATCCAAATGAATTAAGTCCAACATAACCACCGTTGAACTGAGTTGGCTCAGTAACAACTTTTAATCTGCCATCAGTAAGTCCAGGGATATCTTGGTTTGGATTGTTGAAGTGTAGATTAGGTGGAATCATGCTATGTTCAAAGCTTAGAATTACTTTAGCTAATGCAGCAAGGCCAGAGGAAGCTTCACTATGTCCCATGTTAGATTTGACTGACCCAATCAACAAGGGTTTACCATCTGTCCGCTCATTGCAGAATACATCCGTTATAGTGTTTACTTCCTGTGGGTCCCCAACCTTTGTACCTGTACCATGCGCTTCAACATACTCAACATCATTTGGATTTATCTTAGCTTCTGAGTAGACTTTCAGCAGGAGTTCCTTCTGCATGTGACCAGATGGGAAAGTTATTCCTGAAATTTAAAATGGATATGATGATGATACAAACAACTATTGCAATTTTTGGATGTTAATATCAAACAATGTGAAGGATCACTATCTAATTGGATAATCTATTTAACATTGAATGTCTTTGAGGAGATACTGAAAAATATTGTTTGAGCTGTGGCAAAATATCGAGTGAGTCTGAGATGAGTTCAATATTTTGCCACAGCAAGTACAATATTTTTCGGTATCGTATAGGCATTCAATATTATACGTTTGTGTAAGTTTTCATTCATCCAGGTAGTTGATAAATAATTTAATCATACAATATTATATTTATTATTCAAATAGTTTACTTGCTAGTTGAGATTTGCCAGGAATGAGTCTTCAAAATGTAAATCCATGTCTTATCTTTCAGATATCCACAACAGTACCAATTCTAGTCTAGCCTGCTGCTAGCCTAGGTCTAGGGATGAGTCTTTAAAATGTAAATCCCTGTCTTCTCTTTCAGATATTCACAACAGTAACAATTCTAGTCTAGCCTAGCCTGCTGCTAGCCTAGGTCTAGGTGTGAGTCTTCAAAATGTAAATCCCTGTCTTCTCTTGTATATATTCACAACAGTAACAATTCTAGTCTAGCCTAGCCTGCTACTAGCCTAGGTCTAGGTGTGAGTCTTCAAAATGTAAATCCCTGTCTTCTCTTTCAGATATTCACAACAGTAACAATTCTAGTCTAGCCTAGCCTGCTGCTAGCCTAGGTCTAGGGATGAGTCTTTAAAATGTAAATCCATGTCTTCTCTTGTAGATATCCACAACAGTAACAATTCTAGTCTAGTCTAGCCTGCTGCTAGCCTAGGTCTAGGCGCGAGTCTTCAAAATGTAAATCCCTGTCTTCTCTTTCAGATATCCACAACAGTAACAATTCTAGTCTAGCCTAGCCTGCTGCTAGCCTAGGTCTAGGCGCGAGTCTTCAATATGTAAAGCCATGTCTTCTCTTTTAGATGTTCACAACAGTAACAATTCTAGTCTAGCCTAGCCTGCTGCTAGCCTAGGTCTAGGCGTGAGTCTTCAAAATGTAAATCCCTGTCTTCTCTTGTAGATATTCACAACAGTAACAATTCTAGTCTAGCCTAGCCTGCTGCTAGCCTAGGTCTAGGCGCGAGTCTTCAAAATGTAAATCCCTGTCTTCTCTTGTATATTTTCACAACAGTAACAATTCTAGTCTAATCCATCTGTATTAGTTCCTAGGTCTAGGTCTTTAAAATGTAAATCATGTCTTCTCTTGTATATATTCACAACAGTAACAATTCTAGTCTAGTCTAGCCTGCTTCTAGCCTAGGTCTAGGGATGAGTCTTTAAAATGTAAATCATGTCTTCTCTTGTATATATTCACAACAGTAACAATTCTAGTCTAGTCTGCTGCTAGCCTAGGTCTAGGGATGAGTCTTCAAAGAGTAAATCCCTGTCTTCTCTTGTATATATTCACAACAGTAACAATTCTAGTCTAGTCTAGCCTGCTGCTAGCCTAGGTCTAGGCATGAGTCTTCACAATGTAAATCCCTGTCTTCTCTTGTATATATTCGCGATAAACATTAACAACAATTCTTGTACCTTTATGAGTATTACAATGGTCATGTGGAAAAATCAGGTGACCTTGAGGAGTTCAATATTATTAGATAAAACAGCAGAATTGAATAATAATGTTTATTATTGGCCTTGTTTTTTGTGACTACTGGTGACTAATTTTTTAAAAGTGCTTGTTTTCGAAACCTTTAAAGCCTTGATTTAGTTTAACCCACTTTCTAATGTTCATTTTTGTCTTCATGAATTCTTGAAGTATAACAACCACTTAAAATACCCTAATAAACTGTAATTAAACATTTCTGTTTATAAAAATACAAAATATTGTTTACCTTGTTCCTTAAATCCATCTGTATTAGTTCCAGAGTGAACGATCGTCGCATAAGATCTCTTAGCAACAGATTGCTTGGTGAGGACTACTGCTACAAACCCTTCTGACCTACAATACCCATTACCTGTAATCAAGGTCATTGTGTTACATATGGCATTCAAACAACAACAAAATTAAATCATTGGGTTGTATATACCAATGAAACTGAGCAATGAAAATAATCATTGTGTTACATATATGACAATAAAACAGCAACAGCAATGGAAATCAAATCATTGTGTTACATATACCAATTAAACAAAAACAGCAATAAAAAATAATTGTTACACATATGCGAGGTCTCACCACAAGATGAGTCTATGGTAGAAAAATCCAAAATTGAGTTTATTTAAACTTTAACAGCTGAAAATCATATTAGTGAACAAACTGACCTTAAAGTATAATATTTAATAAAATATAAATTGTGGTGTCAACAAAAATGAGGCCAACTTCATTGAGGAGGCCATCAAACTTCAGACTTAAACACATGTAATTTATTAAGTTTTACCCTTTATTGGCCGACACCCTCACAAGCGAGCACCTCCCGTAAGCAGACACTTTTCAGAGACCGAAAGGTGTCTGCTCATGGGAGGGTCAACTACTTGTATTCATCTTGAAATCTTCAAATTACTTGCCGTTAAATGTGAATATAATTTTATAATATAAATATAGACTCACCTCCAGCATCAAATGACTTGCATGCCCCTTCAGCTGACAACATTCCAAGTTTCAAAAACTGCAATGCATTTTGTGGTTTGAGAAGGATATTAAGGCCACCAACGATGGCAGCATCACATTGGCCGTTCCTAATTGCTTGGACAGCATTTTCCAAGCAAAGTAACCCAGAGGAGCATGCCGTATCTAAACTGTAACTTGGTCCTATTAAACGTAAAAGTTAAATTTAAAACTTTATAAAAATAATGAGGTAGGTAGGCCCATGATTTGTGCTTCCTAGTTTAAAAGAAAAATTGCACTAAACGACTATTAGGTGCAGGGTAATTCCAGGTCAAATCAACCAAGAACTTTCCCCAATCTCTTGGATTTTTTTTAAAATTTGGAATTTGGTTTGCCACTAAATGAAACGACCAGAACTGAAAAATTTTTGGTTTCAGCGCACTAATTAGTGAGTTAGGGGTTGATGAACTTTTTGCTAATTAGCAATATCTCACGCATTTAAGTAACCATATCTTAGTAAGTATAAAACCGATGAAAATGAGTCTGGTCTCATTTTAAAGCCAAAAAATAGCTCTATAAAATTACTTATAACTTTATGCTATATAACATGAATTTTTAACAGGAATACTAAAATATAAAGTTCCAAGTTTAAACGAAAAAAAAATATCACTTTTACTTCCCTGCAAACTTTTGGGAGATATGTATCATGATATAAACAAGATACCCTGAAATTTAGAAGATGGGCGCTCTAGTAGTTTTTGAGTTAGAAGCATTTTAGTATGAAATTTAGGCAAAATTTCAGTTTCGGTGCCTAATTACATATTCAAGACCTAATTTGAAACCAATGGTGAAGACAAAACATTCTATGAAATAAACACTTTTAAGGCTTTGGTATTAAAATGCATCTAATGCATACAGAATTGATGAGAAACCTGAGTGTTTCTGTACACAACACAGTCTTACAAATGAAATCAAGAATTGTCTTGATACACAAAAAAACAATTTTATAATCTTTACAATTGTGTAGGCTGGACCTGAGTGGCCACACATCTTCTAAAATTTACTTAAACTTTTCTTATGTTAAAAACTGTAAAATTACCTTTGAAGTCAAAGAAGAATGAGACTCTGTTGGCCAGCATGGCCCGGTTGCAGCCAGTCATTGTGTAGCCTTGTAATGTTTCAGGATCATTACCAAATGCTTCAGCCGCCTCTGATCCACTACTACCAACAAACACTCCAGTATTACTACCACGAAGGGTCAGAGGATCAATTCCTATAAAAAACATACACACTAGTGTTACTACCAAGTAAGTGTTAGGATTAAGTCCTAGACAAACACACCAGTGTTACTACCACAAAGGGTCAGAGGATCAATTCCTATAAAAAACATACACACTAGTGTTACTATCAAGTAAGTGTTAGGATTAATTCCTAGACAAACACACCAGTGTTACTACCATGAAGGGTCAGAGGATCAATTCCTATAAAAGACAAACACACCAGTGTTAGTACCACGAAGAGTGAAGATTAATGGCAAGAAAATACACTAGTGTTACTAACCATGTAGAGTCTTAGGGCCAATGAAAAGACAAATACACTAGTGTTACTAACCGAAAGACACTGCTATTTTGACCCTCAACCTTAACACAATGAAAATGGTGATGTATTCAAATCAAGCACCAGCAAGTCTCCAAAGTTCAGTGCACAACACGGCGTCTACAACTACTTTAGCCCAATGATCTAAATACCACTCACATTTCTTTCCAAAATCAAGTTTAAAAAACATCAACATACAAGACAGTTTCTTACCTGCATCAACAATGGCTTCATAAGTGATCTCCAACATTAGGCGTAGTTGAGGGTCCATGCTGTGTGCCTGCTTAGCATGGACACCAAAAAATGCAGCATCAAAATGAGACAAATTCTTGACTTTACCATTCCTCCTAGGAAGACCATAGAGACCTAGTAAAACAACAGGTTTTATTAAGTTAATAATAAGGGCTTAGATTGCAATTGGTTGAATAAATTGATAACACATTTCATTTATTCTACAGTTGATCATAAATAACATAATTAAATTAAAAAAAAACATTGTTTGATCAAGAAATTACATAGAGAACAAACAAGAAATGAAAAAGGAAAATATGTAAACTCATTTCAGAGTTAAATTAACTTGATAAACATAAATCCAGAAAATTAAAATTGTTTTATGAAAAGAAACTGCTTTTTCAATTCTATAAGTGTAGTAAAATTAAAACAGTATGGTTTACCTGGCAACCATCTACGGTCATCTTCTGTAACCATGTCTTCAGCATTGATCAAGTGTTGCCAGAATTCCTGTAAATTGTCTGATTCAGGAAGTCTGCCTGAAATACCTCCAATAACAACATCATCACCAGACATCTCCATGCTGAGTGTTCCTGCTGAATAACACAATATTAAAGTTATGTTGTCAATTAGAGAACTATAGCAATTTAAACAAACTGAAAATGTTCATCTGGTTTGGAGATATGATAATAATAAGTTTAAATTTTTAACAAACCAATCAGTTTTTCTGACCTGACTGACAGTTTTGGACGTCTTGATTCATCGGCATCCTTTTTCACAGTGACGGCTCTGTTGTTAAACAATCCATACACCGGTAGGTGGCGTTTGTCCAACAACAGGGTCGTATGTGACTCAGAAAGTGGGCCCCTTCATCTCTGTTTATGGTCTCCCCTCCTCCACGCCCGAACCTCCCCGATACGCCCGATGGACCATCCGCCCTGCCCACGATGCAGCCCCATGGTGCGGTCCGCCACAGCCAACTTGCCCATCTCCGACCAGTGGGCTCCGCGAGACCGGCGAGCACAACCGCACTTTCTCTGTCCCCCTAGTGTTCCCCTGCCCCCTGGTGTTCCCCAGTCCTGATTGGTTTGTTAAAAATTTGAACTTATTATTACAGTAATTTAGCTTGGAAGTTATCATGATTAGCTTCATATCCAGAGGTTCTATGTTAATAATAATATTAACAATAATGCGACATTTATATAGCATTTATTGCCAAGGCCTCTAAGTGCTTTACAATTATTACCTCAGTCATCGGAACAAACACTCAAGTAATACAATACATTCCATGATTAAAACAATTTCTCTGCACTTTAATTTCTTCTGTGAACAGGTTTCAGCCATATCTCATGGTTATGTTTCACCACAATGGCGCCCTCTTTTTGATAAAGAAAACTAGAGGCCCCCTATTGAGGGAGGGCTCTGATGAGACTGGAGTAAACTGCTGGCAATTCACAAACCAGGGTCTTTGTTTAAACTGGGTTGATGTTGATATATTTCGATGGCTTCTCTGATGCGGCGTTTCCAATTATCCGGGTGTAGGCTCATGATTTTAGAGTTTTCATCTAGGCCTCTAGTTTTCTTCATCAAAAAGAGGGCGCCATTGTGGTGAAACATAGCCATGAGATATGGCCAAAACCTGTTCACAGAAGAAATTCAAGTGCAGAGAAATTGTTCCGAAAGGTATCATTTTTATATATTTTAATCATTATAAATGGAACACAGAAGTCATCATAGTGTCACATTCCATGATGTTACAGCTCTATATTCAGTACCTAAGGTAATTGCACCTCTTAGGTACCCAGTTATACTCCTGGGTGGAGAGAGACAACATTAATAAAGTGTCTTGCCTAGAAACACAAACAGCCGACCGAAGTGAGCCTCGAACCACCGACCTTGTGATTGGAAGTCCGAAATTCAACAGCTACCAAACACTTTTGAAACGCGACTGAATTTGAAATGTGACAGACGAAATGATTTTTAATCACTGTATATTGCCATTCCACTATTTCTTTCCTTTCTTCTTTCTATTACTTTAGCATTTTTAAATTCTAATATTATTATAATAATTTAACTACAATCACTATCAATCATAAATAAAATCCTTACAGTAACTGTGCAATATTTTAACTAATAATACAGTATACATTGTTCCATTATCTTTAACAATTTTCAATCTATGTATCCACGCAAGGCTAAGTTTAGTGTGGTATCGAGACCACTCTATTGCCACCATAAGCCGGAATGCTGTTGTCCAGACCCAGTATCCTTCGTTGATCATTCGGAAAATCCCCTAAGCTACCTTACCATACTGTGTGTTTTTACTTTCCTACCACCTACCGCTTTACTACGGTACTCCTACAGCTTTTTCCAAAAAGTACAATTGAAAACCTAAGATATTCTACTTAAAATTGATGCAAATCTCCAAAAAGAGTTACAAAATGACTCAAAATATGGTCGCAAACATGGAAAATCAGGCGAAATAGGTGAAAATTTTTAATTGTTGGCAAGTATGCAAGTTTTTTCCACGAATTAACAATTACACACTCTAAGCCTTATGAGCCTTGGTTTACAAAGCATTGACATAATTCTCATGCGACAAGAAAAATCTGTTATGCGACAAAATAAAAATGCAATGATATGCAAATGTTTTAACGTATAAAAATAACAAGCGAGACATATGCATGTATTGTATACGTACAGAAATAATTAATACAACGCACAATACATTTAAGTTTGTTTTTTATACTATGCTTATCTAAAAAGGAGAAATCACCAATTTAGGAACAATTAGTTACCACAGCATTACATACGGATTAATCTAAAATATTTAATTAGATGATTAACTAAAAAACAAGAAAAATTGTGTCTGCAATGGTAGACATGAAGGAATGATGACATGATGAGGAATAAACTAATTGTAAGGAGTACATACATACATACTGTTTATAATTCTTCAGTTTAAAATACAAAAATTTGGATGCTTAAATTTGGATGCTTAAATTTGGATGCTTAAATTTGGATGCTTAAATTTGGACGCTCAAATTTCTACATGTTCACGATTATGTCTTATATATTTCTTTAAAATTAGCAAGTTACTTTGAAATTTAAATGACAGTTTTTAAGTAAATTTAACCATCTTTAAATTTGTATAAGTTATTCATTATAGCAATTAGCTCAAATTTCTATGTTCACGATTATGACTTTATACCGGTATTTCTTTAAAATTAGCCAGTTACTTTAAAATTTAAATGTCATTTTTCAAGTGAAGTAAACATCTTTAAAATTAGCAGTTATTCATTATAGCAATTAGGGGTACTATTCCACTTTATGATAACAGTAATCTCTTTAAATTACCCGGCACCTGGCAACAAGGATGAAATAGCATCACCCAGTGTACTATGCTTCTCCATTCATTCATACTCAAAATCACCTCATATGGTTGCTATAGTAACAAAAATTGGCATATAGCCAATCTTGAATCCCATTCAATAATTTTCTATTACTAGAATCACTGAAGTGTGACCATCCAACATTTCAAACATCACCTGATTCTGCTTACTGATCATAATTAAAAAAAAAAAATATTGTTTTGACAGTTATAATTTGAAATACGAGGTATGGCTTGTTTTAGATAGAAAATTATTATTTTTTTATTCCACAAACCAATTTGGATATGACAAATCAAATTGGATGTGTACATGCAAATTAGATAATAGAAGGGAATGCAACGCTTAGCCGATTAACAAACAAATATTAACAATAATTTTAAAAATTATTTTAATTTAGTTAATTGTTGGAAATATTTATAAATTATCCAACCAGCAGAAATATTTATAAAATGATTTATAGAAATGAATTAGTATTTGAGGATGTGTTTCAGATGTTTCAGAATGACTTAGTAAGTCAGTCATGTAAGACAAGTAAAATTGAAGACAAGGTTTAATTACTAGAAA
This sequence comes from Nesometra sesokonis, assembly GCA_025631205.1. Lineage (NCBI taxonomy): Eukaryota > Metazoa > Echinodermata > Crinoidea > Comatulida > Antedonidae > Nesometra > Nesometra sesokonis. The sequence continues at coordinate 2,582 of JAOTQE010057608.1, read as the reverse complement.
AACCCCCAAAATTGCTAAAAAAACAAATTTCATTTTCATTTGATACATAGCTTCGAAACTTAATAAATTAAACACTTTTTTTTTACCAGTAGCTGATTTATATAAAATGGTAAATTTGGAAATGGTAATCATGAAAAAGCCTATACAACTAAATTACAAGTACTGTACATAAACATTATTTAATCTTTAGATTCAGATAAAAGAATGTTAACTACTACTAGATTTTACTAGTTCAGGCGCAGATCCAAGGGGGCCCACCAGACCTGGGCCCTTTTTTGCACAATTTTGGGGTGCTAAAAGTTCAGCAGAGAGCGTCTATATAGAAAAGGGGCCCTAGACCCACACTTATTGTTATTATTACCTGGTGCTTGTCCAACTTGGCATCGGGTAGCTCCACTGGATCTCCCCTCCCCCTGCAGTTAACATATTCATCTAAATTTTAAAAATATATACAGTATGCCTAATACAGTGCACGGCATTCAACTACAAAATCAAAAATACAACCTACTAAACACTATATTTCAACTTTGCAAATTAAATAACCTAAAAAAATCAGAAAAAAATAACTCCATAAGTTAAATTTATTCACCCTACCTCGAAACAATGCCTCGAAAGAAAAAGGCTTGTTGTACACTTGCTAGATGAATGCTTCAACTGTCTACCAGCTCGCAGCTTGAAATTAACCCTATCAAAAATCACTCCCTTTTTATAGCACTCAGAAAATATCAGAAAAAAGTGGTATTTGTTGTTTATCTGATATAATGTTGGTGACAAGGATGGCAAACGAAATCAGACCACATCTTAATTCCACATCAGTCACTAGGCATGCACTAACCACACTGCATGCTAAAAACACTTCTGACCAATCAAACGGCTGAATTCCTGATGATGTAATCTGTAATATCAGCCCATACTACAGGCTCTACCATTATGAAAAGAGGGGAACCTCTATTTTTAAGAAAAATTAATGACTAAAATTGAGGTCTGAAACGTAAATCAAATCAAGTGTTATGGTTTTACTGCTATAATATAAATTTAGGCCAGTGGCAGCTCTAGGGGGGTGGGTGGGGTTGATATAGGGGGGCCCCCTACTAATTTAGGCCAAGGATTTACTATAATTAGCTCCACATTTAGTATTTCAACTAATTAAATTTTAGCAATAACTAAGTTATAATAATTGAAATTTATCTGTATGTGTAAAGTTACTTAAAATTATAATACCTCATTCATGAATTGCATTCAGTTTTATTTAATTTATTGCTTTGTACTACAATGTCCAGGGAGGGTCAGGAAGGCTATATTTAATTCATTGCTTTGTACTGTAATGTCCAGGGAGAGTCACAAAGGCTATATTTAATTTATTGCTTTGTACTGTAATGTCCAGGGAGGGTCACGAAGGCTATATCTGTCACATGAGTGGGTGTGTAGTCCATTTTGAATCTTTTGAAATACTACAGTACTTCCTTTATTTTTCTTGTATTTTACTAGAACATCTTGTCTTCTTAACCCCATGCCCAGGTACTTATAATAGTGTTTACAATAAAGGTGTAAGGAGGATCTGGACCCCTGATTGCACGATCCCCCCCCCACCCCAAATCTGCCAATGATGTCTGAAAATGCATCATTTTGCAAAATTTGTTGCTAAAATCATTTAAATATTGTGATGTTATGATTCTTAACTTGAGCAAAAGAAAGTCAGATTAATTATTAATGGGCCTGTCTCACCATCATGATTTAGCTCTGAATGTTTTTTTTTCTTTCGGGCATATATATACTTCAACTTCAACTTTATTGACACAAGATCAAAACATCATGATATAGTCAAAAGTAATCACAATAATATATGTACAAATAAAACAAGCAAACATTTTCAAGCAAGAAACACAGAATCACGTAATCTTCAAATAACATAATGAATAACAGACAACAACAAGAACTTTCCAAACCAAACAGAGTCACAGCCCGACTGCAACTCTGTCTGCAAACGGCTGGTTGATGAAGCGCATTATGGGGCCAAGTGTGTCGTAATCCGAGGAGCCCATCAACATTACAAAAATTTCATAGTTAGATAAACCCTCGACACTACAGGCTCCCCCGAGTTCTTCAAACATTTTGGCACGCCCTTCAATATAAAACGAGCAATCCAGAAGGAAATGCTGTTCATCTTCGACCTGACTGGCATTACATAATTTGCAAAGTCTCAGTTCAGGAGGAATTTTAGGCGAAGAATAGCGTCCCCTTTCAATCATAAGGGTATGAGAGCTCGTTCTAAGTCTGGTTAAAAAAGCTCTTAATTTGTGGGGATATAGTAAACAGTAGTTTTCACAAGAAAAATCTTTTTTAAACGTACAATACGTTCTAAGTTTGGTTTGTTCGTTACAAATAGCGTTTAGCCATTGCTTGTTGTAGATACCTCTCATTGTATCATCACACAATTTATTTGAAAACTTATACAAATTTGGTTTATTCCAAACGTCCGAAAGGTTACACAGATGTAAAATATCTTGTATCCCGGAGGACCAGGTATATAAGTTAGGAGAGTTCGTGTGAAGGCGTCTGTTGTCTAACAGCGCATCAATGGC
>JAOTQE010057607.1:0-32078 GCA_025631205.1 Nesometra sesokonis | reverse complement strand
ATTGTCGCCAAAACGTAGTTGAGCCCCCCTTATTTTAGGTGCGCCGGGTCAAAATTCAACAAGAGAAACCTAAAATACGGTCATAATAGGTATTACCAAAATAGGGAAAAGGGAAATAACCTTTTTTTTTTTTTTTTTTTTTGGCTCATCAGGGAAAAAGCGGAAACCACGCCCACCTGGGCTGGAGTTGGTTGCGCTCCCCCTTTCGTCGGATCCTAGATCCGCGCCTGTAAAGTGCGCGCAATGAAACCTTGCTCAACTTTTAACACACACTCACATTATAACGCGATTATTCATCGTATAAGCAATAATGCTTAGAGACAGTTTTTCACTAGGCTAGGCGAATTTATTCGCGAGAACATAAAGCGAGCAATGTACGCCTACTCAGTTTTATCTTTCAACCAAAATTCTTCGCTAGACCATTAGTTTTTTTTTTCAGTTTTGCGCCGCAGCGAATTTGATAGTTCGAATTTTTATCGAGCCATTCTTTACTCGAAGCATTGCATCAATTGTTAGGCAAATCGCGACATCTCTGCTGAGAATTAAACGCCGCGCGTTTTTTCGGCACAAAATTTTAAGACTATTTTCCTGTCGACCATTATCCAAAAGCGCCGATTTGAAACGGCGTTTTGAATGGTTACAAAAAGTTTAAAAATTAACGATAAAATTCAGGACCACTAAATTTTACTGTACTGCAAGACGCAACGAAATTCGAATATAGCCACGAAGAATTAAAATTGCCATAAAAATGGAGAAATCTCTGAATGAAATTATTATATTAATTAGGTAATTCTGTGTTTATGTTCTGAAGCAAGTTACAACTCACGAAAATACAAAAAAATGAACAAATCCTTAAAAAATAATTTTAAAGATCGAAATCGTTAACTCTCGTGATTAACGCCGAAAGTATAACTCCTTAAATTGTTCGCAACATGGATGTTAGTGAAATACACATTTTGGGTCCAAAAATGACCAGACGTTTTATTTCTGGCATGAATTTGATCTTCGACCTGACATGATTTGTCAGATCAACTTAAGGTCTGCAAACCGCAGATGATATGCAAGTTTTTGCTTTAATAAAAAAAAAATATTGATAATATATACTTTCTAACCTTTCATTACCGTATACATTAAACCATTGTATTCATTATACATTATTGTTAATGACCGGTAGTCGATAATTAGACCTTTAACCTCATTTTCATAAATAACATTATTTTATTTTTCTCTTATGAATAATAAAGGAAGCGTCAATAAATTTTCGAACAGAAATATTTTAAGTTTAATGAAGAGATTAAAAGTCTCTGCCTCTGTTACACTTCAATTTCATGTGAAAATTAGCTTTTATGTAAATTAGGATTTGCTGAATGTAATTTCATCAATATATACCATTGTATTAGGCCTAACTATTAATTTTGCATTATATAGTGGTTTTCCGTTATAATGTACTCTTCCAATTTTTATATTTTATTAATCTATTTTAAGATCCGGGATAACCCACCATTATTGCACAATAGACATTGCATCTTTAGATCTTTGATCTTGCACACTGATGGCATGTGACTAATGATGATGATGAACTTTAATGGACACAATTACGAATAGTTAAATATTCTTAGTATCAACTGGAATTTATTAAAGTCAGTATCCCCGTCAATTCCAAATTTCAACAACCGAGAAGGTGCACCCAGCCTTTATCCTGGTACATCATATACATTCACGTCTGGTATGCACAACTCTATTTTCAGTCTTCTTTTCATCGATTTTCTCTCCTGTTACGTTTAAATATATTAAATTACATGTATGTTAATTTTGACCCCTGATATGATAGTTTACATAGTGTAGGTAACGTAATTTATACCTGCACAATCTAAAACTCATGTTATTCCCCTCCATATATCTCTGAAAACAGTTTTTGAAAAGTGGAAGTTGTAGAGTTATTCAGAAAATGTACGTCTATTTTTTTATTTCAAGGTTTGCATAGTGATTCTTAATAATTTGACATTATTATTCCAAGTCGGTGACTATTGGGAAATCTACACCGATGCTGTTTGGATGGGTTTCAAAGTAAACTATGAACACACTATTGTATAATTTACAGTACGGTACTACACTACATTTCGACTGAACACTACGCACAAATTCAATATATATATATTCAATATATGGCAAATCAAAGGAGAGGTTAGTCAAAACATAAACAAAGTTGTACATCAATTATAAATCTAAACATTATTTTCTTCACCATACAAAAAATATACTATGTTTCGTTGTGATGATAAGCACAAAAATAAGCTATAACAAATAACATAATCAAACTGAAAAAAAAAAATATATATACTGCGGGTGGGCATAGAAAATGGCCGTATTTTGACACCGGATATCTCCAAAACCCTCTTGCGTCAGCTTGTAAAAATGAGCAAAATGGCCTACGTAAACAGACCGAATTTTAATTTACACCCTTCAAAATCATGCTTATGTGACCAAAATCAACAATACGAGTAAAAAACATAAATTCCGGACATTCCTGTTATTGCTGCACCCAATCAAAAATCGAATATTCTTTGTAATACTTACAGAAGTCCGATATACTCAAATGTTTGCCGGAATCTCTCCATGCGAATTATCAGTGAAGATTGTGTTCTTGAAGCGAAGTGTCTCTTCCATAAAAGAATGTTTCAGAACAGTTTTTGTCGTCTACTGCTCAGGTTCCCCTCTAGAACACTGTCCTTTTCAACTTTCTAATCGCATTGTTGATTGAAATTTTATTCTATTGTTTCCTCAGGAAATCTTTTACAAATCTTCCTGTCTACTTTTAAATGATACATCGGAGAAATCCATTTTTGATTCAGCAAAACCAATTCCCATCTTGTAAAAGAGTGTCTTAGGCACTAATTCCAGACGTTGTGTTCATATCCTCCTTGATTAATGTGTGACATACAAATTTAGCGCGTACTCTACTTATGACAACGGACACGCGACACGTAATGCAAGTCGCCGGAACGCATTTTTTAGAGGTTGTTTTCGTTCTAAACTTGTATACAAACACTTTCGGCTATGACATGGCAAATTATTCAATATAATGCAATTTGAATGTGTAAGGTTTTAATCAATGTGACCATAGAATAGTGGAGCAATGCAACACCGAAGTAAGGACATTTTTTTATGCCCACCCGATGAACTGCTAGTGGTAATATTTTTTGTATATGTAAAGAAAAAGGTTAATGCAAGCAGCTTTCTGGAAAAACTACAACATTTATAATTTCAAATTTAGAATGTTATTGAACCATACGACAATCATATGTGGCACATTCTTACCTTAGTACGTTTGAATTTTTGTCCTTGAAACTGTTTCATTCAGGAAACGCAAAAATAAATTTTATAAATAAACATAAAAATTATCTAGGCAGAGCTAGGGGCTACCCTAACTTTTCTAGGTGTCAAATACAAAATTTTATGCAAGGCTATTTAATTTTTTTTTTTTTTTTTTTTGCATTTTTTTTTTATTGTGTTGGTACAAGCCAAACCTTATTTTTGGGGTTGACCCACGCAAGGTACTTACAAGAATTTTATTTTTATTCATTGTTACTTGTTTTGGTTTTCGTTTGTTCTTGTTTACATTTGTATAAACGTGTTCCTGTCTCTCTGTACTTAATCTGGCTGTATCCCTAGGTAAGTTGGAAACCTCAACGCTTTAAAAATCAATTTACTATTGTTAAGAAAATGGTAAATAATAGTAATAAAATGTTTGTTTAATGGTATAGTCATTTTCATGGGATCCGTGACTAACTTCAGCATACATTTTTTCAATGGATTGTGCAAGATGGGCCAATTATATAGCGCCTATACACCTCCCAGATGATGTGAAAGTCTAGTTTGTTTTATCAAAATGGCCGCCTGTGAATTTGAACACTTATATCCCGGTAACCACTGATTGTAGAGACTTGGTTTTAATCTTAAATTGTACGCAACATCCATTACAGCTGCTGTAATGACAATTTTGTCCAAAAATCACCGGAAATGCTATTTCTGTCTGGCACTTCTGACTTTTGAACTTAGATTACCATACTTCCGTAAATAGTGGTCGAATTGACCCAATTTTGGTGGCAAATCGATTACAACTTGCAAATTTATATTTGCTTTAGTGGGAACTGTTTTATAATAATGATGGTAAATGTACTTTGTGACCTTTGATATTTCGTATCAAACCATTAACCATTGTTTTCCCTATATATTATTGCTAATTATCCCTCAATATTTAATTAGCTGCAATAATTATAATAACAAAATAATATTAATAATAATTACAATAATTACAACAATAATTTACAATATGGTATAATAATGTAAATTTGTGTATATGTTTGTTCAAGCGGATATTGGCCCTTGATGGCTTTTGTAGCAATAAAGAAATTGAAATTGATTTTCACATGCTAAGCAACCTAGCATTTACAATAAAAAACTTGCGCTTTTTGAATTACAAATGATCACGTGTAATGAGTAAATCATTCTCCAAAAAGCATACCTTAGTTACTCATCATGTAATTATGTAAATTAGCCTAAATATTCAAATTAAGAATTAAAGAGATAAAATTTCTTATATCTCTACAACCACTGGTCGTAGAGAGTTACAACTGCCATAGAATCATTTCAAATATTTTGACAAGAATAAACAACTATTTTGAAAAAAAAAACGGAAGTGCATTATTAACATCTGACCTTAAGACTATTTCAATATTTTCAGTTACTAATGCAGAATTCTAGTTTTATAAAGAAGTGTTTTATGTTTAATTCATATATGGTGTGTCGATTAAGATACTGAAATCCATTCTCATATATTCATACTTATAATTCATATATAAATCATCAAATTTTATTTTATTATGCAAATTATGATTTGCTAAAAATGGACATCGTACCCAGATTCTGCTTTTAGGCATCACCAGTTTAGCTAAAGCTACGATAACAAAGATAGAATTAATCAAATTTGGCTAAGCATAGGTTATCCCCTCATTCAAATTCAGCAACTCAAATTAATGTTTATACAGCCAGAATGAATTTATAAAATATACATAGACCAGGTGCAAATGCAAATACCGGAGTAAAAGCTTAATTCACTTTCTTGGTTGTTGGAATGTTAAGATTGGCTTGTATACTGGTTTGAACTTTTAACTTATCTTCATAGTATTTTAATATTCATTTCAGACTAGTAAAGGAAATTTTAACAAATTGCAAACAAGTGTTGTATGTACTCTATAATGAGAGAGTAAATATCACTGACAGAAACCACTACCGTACCATGTCACTTCAAACTTTATTTAGCAGATTAGTATTTACATTTTATATTACAGGTATTATTAAATTTTTCATCATATGGACATCCGTATTGATGGGCTTGTCCTATTTGTTTAAATAATATATTTGACGAAACTGTGGTTATGTTCTTTATTGGACACAGTTGATAAAGATATTACCATCTACTGGAATCATAAGCCAGTATACACACTGATCCTAATATTTTAACAACCACAAACGTGTATTAGACTTTTATTCTGGTACTTGAATTCACACCTGGTCTATGTATATGGTATATGAAGACTCAGTTTGGCTGCGTAACCATTCATTTGCGTTGATGGATTTGAAAGCGGAGATACTCGTAAGCTCCACCTAAGCTAATTTAATTTTGGTTAACCTTAGCTGCATTGACGAAGTGAAGTGCAAATAGTGCAAAGTAGAACCTTCTACAGATACCTGGATATGATTACCTTTATTTAGCAAATCATAATTTTCATAATAAATTAAAATTCCATGATTTATACTGTATATGAATTACCAGCTTAGTTGTGATTTATTTTTAGTATCTATCTATTTGCACACCATGTACATTTATTTAAAATTAAACATGAAACACTTCTGTATATCAACAATTGTCATTCATAACCAATATTTTGAGGGTAAGGTGAAATGTTAAATTACCAACTTTGGTTCATTTTTCAAAATATTTGTTTCTTGTAGTCAATATTATTTGAAATTATTCTAGGTAAGTTGCAACTCCTTTCGACCAGGGGTTGCAGCATTTTTATTTGTTAATCCCTACCTTGCATATGTAGGCTAATTTGGATAATTTTACGACGAGTGACAAAGTTATAGTTTTTGTAGATCTCTCTACTCATTAAATGTCATCATTTTTAGCTCAAAAATTCCAGTTTTTAATGTAAATGCGAGGTTTCCTACTACATACAAATCACGGTTAATTAGCAATAATATATAGGGAACATTACTTTAAAGTATACGAAATGTCAAATGTCAGAAAGTACATTTCCCATAAATATTTTTAAATAGTTCACATTAAAGCAAATACTAGTAATTGCAATATGCAAGTGATCTGCTGCGAAGTTAATCTACGGCATAGCTTAGGCCCTACAAATGCTTCTTAAAACATACGGTACTTGGTTTAGTTAGCGAACAATACATTAATTGGGATAGAATTGACGGACACAATTGCCTAGGCTTACCAAGGATAGAGGCTATTTTGGTTTTTAAGATGGGTTACAATGCTAAATCGTGACTCAGCCAGGCCTGAGAGTGCGGATGCTCGCCAGTATAGGCATTGTAGACCTCGTGAAGTCTATGAAATTTAACAAACGGTGATCTTTTACTGACTGACAACTTTTGCTCTTTGTCTGAATAAATAGTTTGTAAATAGTCATTGCAGCAATCAGGGGTGGAACGTTTTTATGATCAGGGGACGAGGTTAAACTTTGCTCCATTCCGGTTAGATTTTGATGAGCAAAAAAAAAATCATTAAAAAACATGTTATTATTGCCTATAAATTTGTGCTTTCTAATTCTTATTCTTGAATACGCTACTATAAATGCATTTCAATTGTTATCACTAGGTTTGGCCGTTTTCATAACATTAATAATACTCACAAAAAGAAATACAGCTTGTTTATTTTAAACAATTATATTTTACAGCAATCTTTGGCTATGGTTTAAAAATACGGTACGGGTACGAGTTGGGAGTTGTCCTGTATCCGCCTGTGTTGTAAAGAAACGACAAGAACAAAGGCGCGAGCTAAACAATCGGATACCGGCATAAAAACGACCGTTTAGCACTGTACATGCCAGTCTACAACAAACGTCGCCTCGACTCTTAATGGGTTCGAAAACAATGTCCTCAGAACAGTGTGGCTGACATGGGGCGGCGTGATTAGAAGAAGAAACCTCTAGGTTAGAAATAGAGTAAAAACGCCGTTTGCCTGATTAGTTATACTCGATCGGGACCGGGTACTGGTACGAATAGGTAATCTACAAACGTCGCCTAGAGTAATTGATTTTACTCGGCAGAAAGAAAGAACAAAACTCTACTGTTCAGGGCACATAGGCCTATCTAATCTGCCTAACCATGACCTCGAGAGGTCAAACAGCTGCCAAGAATATGATTCGATGCTTCGCAGCAATAAACTTGCGTGGTCTTATCGATTTCGACCAAAAACGAGTCAGTCCGACCACTAGTTACGGAGATATGGTAATCTAAGATCAAAGGTCAAAGTGCCAGATACAGCATTTATGGTCATTTTTGGACACATTCTTTACAGCTAATAGGAATTTCAAACAATTTAATATCAAAACCAAGTCTCTACAATCAGTGGTTACCCAAATATAATGGTTCAAATTCACAGGTGGCCATGTTGAAAAAAAAATTCCCTCAAACTATACTTTCCCAACATGTCTGGGAGGTGTATGGGAGCTATTTTTGTCTAAATTGGCCCATCTTGCAAAATCAACCGAGAAAAAAGGTATGTAAAAATTAGTCACGGATCTCATGAAAATGGCTCTACTTTAAATCTAAAAAACCAATAGGGCTGTGCATCAAACATGGTGATTTAGTTCTACTATATTAACTAAATTAAAGGCAGCCATAACGTAACTAAATTAAAGGCAGTCTCCTGGTAGTCTATGACAAATATTCCAGAGTGAATGTATGTCTTCTCATTCTTAACCAATTAAAAAAAAAACAATAATAATATTATGCTTACTGGGTGTAGAAATAAATATACAGTGTCTTATTTTGGTATGCATAATATTAATGTATCGTGCAACTATGTTTTGGTAATATAAATAGCAATAGTGCGAGTTGTACGGCCGATCAGTTCAAAAAGCAGAACCGTGAGCCATAACAATAACACCAGCATGTGTTGAAGGACTGCTCGCACTTTGGCTGTGGTGGTGGAGCAAGTCTTCTCGGAATAGGACTATAAACCGTAGGCCCAGTGTATATACAGACGGCTGTGTTGTTGTTGAATGTTGCAAAAGAAATGACTGAAGAATGATAAACTTGATCAGTGGCATCAATCTATCTACCAAAGAATTTAGCAAGCATAAAAATGCTATTTGGACTACACATGAATTTATAAAAAAAGGGGCCTGAAACAGTCAGCGAGATGTTGCAACGTGATGAACATGAAAATAATAATGCTCAAACATTATTACGCCAATTCAAAATTAATCAACCATTACCATTAATCAATCAAGGCGCAGAGTAAATGATGTGTCTAAAAAGATATTATGGTATACACCGTGTAACATAGCTCTCAGCGAATAGTCCAATAGTTAACTGTATACTTTTCTATATTATAAATTTATTATTTCATTCAGTCGTACTTGGTGTTTCTGGTAGGCCTATACATACCCACAGGGGAACTGAAATGTAATACCAAGCAACGCAGTGAAAAAAAAAATCACAAGACAACCATATGAGGCGTGACACGGCAAAACCACCAAGTTGTAGGAAAATTGTAAATTGAGTTATTGTTAAAAGCATATTAGACTTTTCGTAAGCTTTAAAATGAGGGGTTAACTATCAAAATCGGACATGTATAACTGAAATTATTGAACAAAATATACACAAATTTCCTTTGTATTTGTTTATATTGTCTGTTGTTTATTGGCTTATTTCTCAATAACTTCCTGTGCGACAATTTGGTGGGTTTGCCACGACTAGCCTCATATGGTAAAATATAATCAACATTTAAAAGTACGGTAAAAGTAGAGAAATTCCGACTAATAGTAACAAAATAAAACTAATATAGTTTCTGAAAATTATCCCAGATGTCTACCGATCCGTTTGCCGTTCTAAACTTCTTTGTATTTTTGTGAAGAATAAGAGCCATATTTCAGGTTTAAGTTACAGGGTATTAATTATTAAATAAATAATTGTTTGCAGTCTGCAGAAATTATTTAAAAAAAACTAGGCCTACACAATAAAAATCAGATTAATTGAGTAGTGTAGGTAAAATATAAATTACAAATAATTAGGTATAATTTTTAATTGTTTAATGAGACCGTTAACTTTATGGAGGTTCGCAGTGGAATGTAATTCTTTAATGCTTTGTTTGGAGTCATTTTGACCCTGTAACAATTATTATTATTATTATTATCACAATTATCGATCCCTCTGGATCCTCTTCAGGCGTACCTGGTCACTGGTGGAATGGTCACTGATCAGCTCAACACAACACATTTTATGGTTTAGTGGTTATTCATGACCACAGTACAAGGTCATGTCATCATGTCACTTCACCAAAATCAGGATATCAATTATTCAATATAAACGTATAGACGCAAAATTTCCACATAGATAGAATAATACAAGCCAAAAGGTAATTCGTTAAATTTTGAGATAGTACAGCTGATGCGGGGAGATGATCAGTGACCAGTTAGTGACCAGTCTGAGCTGATCAGTGACCTGTCTACCAGTGACCAGGTAAGCATGAAAGGAATCCAGATGGCTAAAAAATGTATGATTGTAAGTACCTATACGTTTTATTTTTATAGAATTGAAATGGCTCCAATCAAAGCACTATAGAATTACAATTACTTAAGAAACAAGATTACGCATTACATTAAAATATTATTATTTATACTTATTTATGTCCGAGTCAGATGATCCTTGTCCGCTGAAAAGGTTTTAAAACAATTTTAGTCAACAATTTGAAACAAACTTAAAATTGCCAAACAATCGACATCGTAGTCGCGACGCTGTTGTTATTATTATTGATAGATGGTGGGTTCTGGTCCCTAAAATTATTTTGACGTCGTAGCGACAATCTTCATTCATAATAGTGTTCAATGAAGTACCACCGTTTATTCTTGCAAGCAACTCTTAAACATTAACAATAGTATAATGTAATAAAATATATAAATGATTTATCCAGTTATATGCAACATTAAACTTTATTCCATAACTCTATTAAACTACTAAACTAAACTATTTAATTAACCATTGTTTATTCGTATAATTTAAACACCAACTTTTTAAAATTCTTTGCAATGAATGTCATTTGACGTTTATTTTACTGGATACATCAACCTCTATGTGACTTATTATGCTCAGTGGATCTAAAATCATCTAAACTTCATTATTTATGTTTTGCCGTGATAATTGCTGCAACATGTGATTTATAACAAACGCAATAAATTTAAACTACTTGAAATGTTTTTTCCCCAAAATCTATAAAAAAAACTATTCATTTATTGTACATATAAATAGAAATTAAATATTAAAAAAAAAATGTTGTTTTTAACTTTAATTTAAAATCATGTGGTATTATAACTTTGGATTAACCATTTAACAGCTATGCCAAATATATATTTTTAAATCTAAATAAGTTACTTTACATACATTTGTTAAATTAAATAATATAAAAAAAATAAATAAAAGATTTATTTTAACTTTAATTTAAGTACCTTTGCTACTCTGGTAATGTTTGAAATATGATACGTGTACTAAAAAAACTTCCGCATCATAGTCTGAAAGCCATTATAAAATGTCATAATTTTCAAGTAAATTAACCATTCTTATACATTTTTAATGAATTTCAGATAAAAACAATATCATAATAATATGTCAATAGTGTAAATTATTATTTATTATTTACAATGAGCACAGTACTTACGTATTCGTCATAGCCAACAAAGTATCTTTACACCCTCTGTTGAAAATTAAATGCAAAGATGAATTTGTTTTTTGTTTATAACAAAATATAGATCAACATGAATGTCATCCGGCTCTAAAATGTGTCACATCCTTTTCTTATACTCCGATTTAGGATGCTGATTCCTAAATGTTATACGGGAAGTTCATCTTACTTAGGTAAGTGGCCAAAATAATGATAGCCCATATAATGGCTTATAAAAACGTAGTCAAGAAGTGGGAAGCCCAAAGTAACCATAATACAATGTATTAGCATACAATATATAATATCTTATTACTATGAATACTTTAAATAATAAAAACAAACATGAGTATTTTTACTTTTAAAGCAAACAATCTCACTGAACTTGAAATTGAAAACAGACCCCCTCCCTCAACAAAACTACGCCTTCTATATTATTATGAAAGTTTTTGCTATCGCGTCAACGAAAATAATATTTAGTATGAAAGGACTGTGCAGTTTTTTTTGTAAAACGTCTAATATAGTTGGACCTTTAAACAATACACTTTTGCGTTAAGAATAAACCTTTTTGACTTTTTGTGAATAATCCTAGGCCTACTACAGTACCATGTTTTAGGCTCCGCCATATTGTTGCCTTTGGTAACCAACTATAAATTTCTTCATTAGAGATCGTACAGTTTGACAACATCATGACTAACAGCTGGTATATTCACTACGACGGTTTTGAAACAACTAACACATTGGTAGTATCTAGTGACGTTTCATTTTAAACGTTTAGAATGTAAAATTGTTACGCAAATCGCACGCGAGGAGAACGTCATGGAAAGCAGTGGAACGGAATTCCGGAAAATTAAGGGGTCTCTATTATCATTGAGATTGCTATAAAAATGTATGTATGTTAAGGCTTTACTTAAAAGAAAGTATTCCGAAGATACTGTGCCCTCTGTCATTAAAGAAAAACTGACGAGGAAAAGAAATCTGTAACAGTATATCCATGGGGAATGTTTACAATCAGTGTATGATATGCTCGAAATATTGAATAAGGTTTGAAAACATTAATTTCCTAATAAGATGATTACGAAAACTTTAGAAGACACCTTGAGGAATGCTGCAACAATAAGAAAAGACGAAAGATGTAAGTTGTTCGGTGCCATCGATCTTATTGCCAAGAAATTTAGCAAGCATAACGCTACTTGGACTACACATGAATTTATTTTTAAAAATGCCTGAAACATTCAGCGAGATGTTGCAACGTGATGAACATGGATATTTTAAAGAAGTTTGCTCATTAACTGACAATCTAGGCCTAGTTCTATACACAAAACAATGTATATGGGTAAATTGCATCGGCTTATGGTATCAATAAAGAAGTTATACAAAAGGGGTAACGGTTGAAATCCCGTGTATTATCTAGACATCTGGATTTAGATTTTATTTCGTACCATCCTTACTCTCCTCAACTTGTTATTAGCAAAGTGTGCTTGGAAAAACAATCGTTATTAAAGGCAATAGGAATTTCTGCAAAACAGGGCTTATTTGTGATGCAGTTAAAGCACAATCGAAAATGCAAAATCATTACCCTACCCATTGATAGAAATCCTCCAGATATACTTGCATTGTGTTTTTTAAACACTGTTAACTTTAAATCATACGGACCCAGCTCGCCTACAAAACGTCTGGTATATTCTTGTAGTCACATTGTTTTATATGCTATTTCAAAAAGCAGCTTTCTTACATATAAGCACGCATAAATGAGTTTAGGCCATCATAGCTTAACTGGCCATAAATGGCCAGCTGTAATGTTGCCTTTCTTTGTCATTCCATTACAAATGACCGAATAAACGGCCCAAGCTGAGCTTGTTCAATATTTACAGTCCATGCCATTGAATCTTCTTTTGCCTCCCGGTAACACGAGGCACAAGGTTACAACCACGTTTTGCTGGGATAATTTTGATCGAAATATTGAAAAATTTACAGGCACAGAAGCAGGCTGTTTGTATAACACGCCTGGGATAACGTTTCAAGAAAAGAGAATCGGCACAATTATTTGTAAAGTGACATTGGTATTCAACGAACCAAGAGGTGATCTCTAATAGACAGAATCCAGGAAAAAATAATATCTATCAGCAATTCAACCAAAAAAAAAATCCACCGTCATTTGCTAACAATAAAAGTGTTCTTATTGATGAACAAAATTATGTTGGACAGTAAAAATTTGTTGCTTTTATGGAAATCAATGCGATATTTGTCCTTGGAGGATCAAGTACATTCTCGTTTTAGATGGTTAGCACTTCAGTTTTACAAAAATACAGGTAGCAAGGAGACCACGAGGACCTAATTGCCCCCAATACAGCTTCCCTATAATGGAATGTGGTGCTTTCTTTGATTTTTTTCTCAAATCAAGAGAACTTTCCAAACAAGCCAACATGAGTTTTACACATATCTGCGCACTTGAAATTGCAGCAGCAATGAAAGCATACCATGTAGTCCGGAAAAACCAACTGAATGGGTAGATATCGTTACCGTATCGATTTAGAAGATTTCCACGCCATGATGGCATTTTTTAGTTAATGGCCGTTACAAATCTGGAAGAGTATTCGAAGATTTTCTTTTCCATGCAGGCCTTTGTAGTTCAGGAAGTATCAATACAATTTTATCCGGAAAGACTACAATTGTTGTTGGCTTATTAATAGAACCTTTTCAGAAGCATTAGATCGTCTTTTCTTGGAGCAGTATTTGTCAAAAGTACCTGAGGTTCTCCTGCAACATTCCAGGGATGCTTCTAACACGTCTACAATCGATCAATCTGACGTAAATGTTCAAGAATAAAGCTATATAATCAACAAGTTTAAAAATATCCTAATGGAGATCTAGGGTATATGCCAACGTATTTCATGACCTACATGGAAATGTTTAAATAAATACAAAATGCTGCATTATTCTGTCAGCACCAACAGATAGGATCTTCGTCGTTTGATATGGATAAAGTCACTGCCACTTTGCTTTGCCACGAAATAGAGTTCACTACTCACGTTATGGAACATACTCGTTGCTATTGCCTGCAGAGAACCCATCCAGGTGCAAATTAAGAAGTTGCTAAAATTTGACTATCTGTACGACAGAATTTTCTGGGTATTTGTCAAGCTGTGGATATGACAGGAAAACAGACATATATTATATGAAAAGCGCAAACACTGTCAGCGGAATAACACAGTCGGTTCAAGAAACAACAGTTGCTAAATGGGTGATGAATCTTCTATTCAGGTTAGGTATGTTGAGTCTCTACTTTAATTCGGTTGTTTGATTTGTACAACATCAATTACAAGCAAGTGGCTACGTCATATTCAAATAGTGAAGTCGAACAAGATGGTAGAAACATCACAAATTGTTTATAAACGTATTTTTTAACGCTTTCAGTGATGATATTCAAAAGGATCAGCTGTATAACTTGTGTGTGTCTGGTGAATGATAAAATACTTAAAAGTCTATTAGATCTTAGGATATCCGTTGAAAATATGCAATGAAATCAATTGAAGATCGTATAATATCAGAGACCTCTTCTAAGAATCCTTTGAGCCATTGAAACTTAACAAATACAAGTCGTAGAACGATGTAGTTAAGAAAAGAAACTATGATAAAGAAGGGAAAGTTACAAGAGTTTTTATTTCATAGGACATTCTTGCTATTCTGCCATCTTTTATAAGGTGAAATTGGCTCTTGATATTGACACAACATTGTGTTACCTACTTGCTCCTATTTCGATGCATCTGAAGTTCAACGGATGGAACAATTCGCAGAAATTTGAAAGGTATCAGAGAGATAGCTGCAATAATTCTGAGCAGTATCCCTTTACTGTACCAAAATGTTTACATTGTTTGTGTTACGTACTTGGAGAAAACATAAAGTCTGGTAAGGGAAATGTACAAGGGGAAGAAAACGATATTTTCTTTGTAGTACAGAAATAAAGTTACACCCCGACTTTATCGAATGAAAAGTCGGTCATGGTTCCTTCTTGATCATGAAATATTAATATGCTAACGTTGTTTGTGTCTTACGAATTTGGTGATACCCGAGTATATGTGGATAATGGTACAGGTAAAGAGAGACAAATCTTTGAAACGTCAACTAAATTATCAACGAATCAACGAAAAACACTTCAAGGGTTACATGCGTTCTCAGTGACTACGGATTAGCGTGTTTTTTTAAAAGGAAAGATAACATTTTGGAGACGGATGGAAAAAAGAAGAGAATATTTGGGAATATTTTGCAGTTTGGGTACAAGTCTTTCAACAAGCCATCAGCCGACAAAAGGACTGGAGAATGTGGTTTGCGGTTCGAATGAATATCATTGATTCAACAACGTAATGTTCGTAAGTCAATTTTCTGGTAGAAGTTTAATAAGAATAAACAAATGGTTGACCTCAGTCTTCTATCACCCTGCAAAGAAAATCTGGCAAACGTCCTAACTATGTTGCATATTTATTAAGGAAATCTGACGAATTAGCACCCATGCCATGACCCTATAAACTATGGATGGAATAAAGATGGATTAGTTACTTGGAGCGACGAATGTTACCCAGAGTATGCAATATTCTCCAACCACGAAATTCAGAGGGTGTCTCCAAAACGAAGACCGAAGACCAAAGACCCAAAAACGAAGACCCATTTTTTTTTTGCATTTAATCTGATGATTATGTATTAAGTTATCAAAAGATCGATATCACGAGGTATTGTGATGCTTGGTTAAGAATTAGGCAGGGGTCTTCGTTTTGGAGACATATTATGGGTGTCTCCAAAACAAAGACCGAAGACCTGAAAACAGAGACCTTCTTTTTTAAACCCTACCTCAGCTGATAATGTGTCAATCTACAACAGTATTACGAGTTTATGGATACATTTCGTATTAGTGTATTTTGACAAATTATCAGGTTTACTTATGATACTCGATTATTGTTTGGCTATTTGATTGATTGTTGTTTGGCGGCGGGCGGGGATGGGAATTTCCTAATTTATTCCAAACGCAGGTTTTAATTTACAAGTGAATACCTACTTCATTTCCATTGAGGCAGCACTGTCCTTCCTTTTCGAAGATCTGTTAAAAGCAAGTGTATTGTCGTCTTCAGAAAATACAACGTGCAAACGGGTATTTCTGAGTTAAGTGAAATGAATTGATATCAAATGTTCGTAATTTTCGTACAAAAAAACCCCAAAAAAGTCGACTATAATTGTGGAAATATTTAAGCGAAGGCGTGATATGTACCAAGCAACACCAAATAGAGACAGGTTAGTAATAAACAAGAATTATACAAGTATTACACTAACAAACAGCTTTAAACTAGATTATAGCAAATATTAATTATTTTCCTAATTCAAATATAAAAAGCACACATTCCAATTTTTATATTTAAATCAATCAACAGAGGTAAATTTAGTTTTCCTAAAATGTTAAAAATAAACTTTGTGATAAAAAACTTCCCAAGAGATTACAATCTGCGACCTGTCACTGTCATACAAATACTGTGTTACAAACATAACAAACATTTTATAATTTAACAAGGTTCAAATAAGTCACATCTATAATTAAACAGAGTGAATGGTAAAATGATTCAAAATCATACATACGTTTTACTTTTCTTTCCACTATTAGACCCACATTTAACATATTTTCGTAAGAATCTGTAAAAATTAAATTCAATATAAAACATTTTAATGTAAACATAATAGTAAACAAGGCTGTTGGAGTTAACACGGCGACGATAATGATAACCTTCATGATGAATTGTTCTGATGGTGATGGATGATAATGACGATGATGATGATGATGATAATGATGATGATGATGATGATGACGATGATGATGATGACGATGATGATGATGATGATGATGAGGATGATGATGATAATAATGATGATGATGGTGGTGGTGGTGGTGTGTTTACTCGAACTACGTTGCTGGTGGCAGTGGCGGTGGAGATGCTGATATAATGGTGATGACGATGATGATGATGATGATGATGATGATGATGATCATCATCATCATCATCATCATCATCATCATCATAATAATAATAATGACGACGACGATGATGATGATTACGTTTGTAAAAACAAATGGTTTATTAAAAATTAATGTTTGGTTTGGAAAATATCTACAATTACTTGTTTGTTTGAAACTCATCTTAATTCCACAAATATTAATGTTCAAAACTAAGCAATATAAGTTACTAAGCTATATTTATGCATTTTTGTCCGAATTTAGGAAAACTACAGGGTGACCAAGCAATACCCTATATATTACACTTTTAACGTATATGTGACAAACGCTATTTGTCATATTTACCATTTTTTGCATAAAGTTTTGTTGTAATTTCCAGATGCTTGATGATATTCTTTATTTGGGAGGAAATTGTAGAGAGCACACGTAATAAGAGGGGCGCAATTGTACTTTTACGGTATTCGTAGAAGCTCTATTGTGCATATCTATGGGGCAGTTTTAAATATAAAACACCTAACTCGTAAAGCGGTTATAATAACAACGTCTTAAAAACGTTGATTTGGGGATAATCGAGATCATCAGTTTTCCCGTCCGTTTTGAATTTCAAAGAAAATCATAAATGACTCTGTTACAGAATTTATCATGCATAATTGACTGGCCATTTCAAATGTAAAGTCAATTCCTAAAAAAATCAATTATACAAGAGGTATTTGGACCTACAGTATATCAAAATTGTGTTAGCCTGACGTATGGACAGTATTAGATACTAAATAGTATTTTTTGGTTTTTTTTTCTTTTCATATTGTTTAGTTACATAATGATATGGATTATGAGTCTGAAATAAAGTTGAAATGAAACGATGTACTGTTTCTTATAAGATTGTAATTACTTGTCAGCTTTGTATTTTTTTACTTAGGCCTACTCTAGTGCGCTTTTTGTAAACGCATTACTTTAAAATCATTTATAAGTACAATAGAATAATATAATGATACAAAAAAAGAACGGGAAACAAATCTGCCAATTTACACATACAACATTGGTAAAAACCACACGATCCTCATTTTTTGAAGACGAAACTCTGAAGTTAACTTTTAGCATTTTAATGAGGGTGATTTACAGATGGTAATGAGTAATTCATTCAAACTCCCATCAGACCTTGTTCTTATAAATGGAATCTTCATCACAGAGTCCATGGCAGATCTGAGACCAATTCTGTTAGGCCGATATTCAATGACCAGATCTTGCAAATAAAAACCAAGTGAAGTCTATGATTTGCATTTTCTTAGTTTTCAAAAATATGTCCCTCTACGCATCTGCCTAAAATCCATAATGTTTGCTTTTTAAATATTGTCAACACATGCGTTACAGAAGAGTTCATCACTGTAGACAATAATAATTTAGTTTGAACTTTGGATTAACTTATCCTTTAATAAAAATGGATCACACCTGGATTTATTATTTTTATAGCTAATATGTATTTTCATTTTTTTTTCTTTTTAAACATAAGAACTTACTGAGCTAGCACCTGTTCACATTGCAGGATCAATTCAATTCAATTCAAATAAACATTTATTTACTTCTTTCAATATAATACAATGTGTATGGTGAGAAAAACTATCATTGAAGAAGAAGAAGATGGCAAACACCTAAAAAGCAATAGCTTGTGGGTGGTATGCCCCCCAAAAAATATATATAAATAGATATACACACACAAACATATAAACATACACGCATACATAAAAACACACACACAAACAAACATACTGAATATAAAGCAGACAAAAGGAAAAGAAACGGTACAAAAAAAAAAAAACAACAACGAGTTACATACAAACACTGTACATCAACAGAACGCTATCATTAAAGATATATTGTCACTTGAAAATGACCAAAAAATCAATGACATTAATTTTGAAATTAACTTGCTCATATCAAAGTAGCATCAAAGTTAAGAACATGAGAATAGAAATTAGTGTATTTAAAAATTGTTTAATAACATTTTTACACTAAAAAATGATAAAACTTTAAGAGGCTTCCAGCCTTTTTGAGGTTTTTGGCTGATTTTTATCATATAACATTGCAGTATTGGGGGTAAATAATTTTAAAATACCCTAATTTCTAGTTTCATGGTCATAACATATTTATTTCTTGGAAACTAGCAAGTTATTTTCAAGATCCATTTTTTGTCCTTTTTCAAGTGACAATACATCTTTAGCTATAGTATTGTTGAGACAAGTTCCATGTACATTTTAGTAGTTAGAAATTATAAAGTGTTTGTAGTTGTAAGAAAAGCTTTCTTTAGATACAGATTGTTTAATATTTTCCGGTAAACTATTCCACAGTTTGGTTCCAGTAATCTAATATTATGTTAAAAGGAAGATTTTTTTATGAAGAGGAATGTGTAAATCACATGTAGTGTTGGTGGGGTAGTTATGATAGTAGGAGTTTGGACAAAAATTTATGTCATATATAATGCGTTCAAATATTTTGGGACAAATGATAATATGGATATAGGACGATGATTTGTCTCCAGATTTAAAAAGGGGGTTTATCTTTTGCAAGCTTTAATTTATCGGGAAAAATACCTATTGAAATAGACAGATTACCAATGTGGCATAATGGACGAGCAATAAAATCGTTTAATAACTTTAGTATTGAAGTCATCAATACCAGGTGCTTTGTTTGTTTTGAGTATATATATTTGTTATTTCAGTTTCATTAACAGAAGTAAAAAATTATGATTGGGTAGTTGGATTTGGTAAATAATTCTTGAACTTTGATGGCGTTGGAGGTATTTTGTTAGATAAGGATGATTCAATCTTTCCAAAGAAATTATTAAAGGAGTTGGCGATTATTTTGTTGTCAGTGGATAGATGACCCTCACAATTAATGGGTTGATCTGACTGGTCTTTCCTGGTTTTTTTTTAAGTAGAGAGTTAATAATTTTCCAGGTTTCTTTAATATTATTCTTATGTGTAGAAAATAGTTTCTCAAAATTATCTGCTTTTACTTCCTTATAATGTTGTTAAGTTTATTGCGATACACATTACATTTGAGTTTATTTTTCTGTGATGGATTATGGAGATATTTTGCATACAACTTGTATGTTTGATAGATTTAAGTAGGGCATCTGACATCCATGATTTGATGTTTTTGTTTGAATTTAGAAAGTTGTACAATCGGGAAATGTTTCTCGTAAATAGGTTTTAGAGTTAGTTCAGATAACTTATAATCTTCGTTATTGTTTTGGGATAAGAAGACGGTTTGCCAGTATGTATTTAGGATCGGTAAGTTACTAGTGTCAACTTGCTCTGCCTTCATCAATACTCACAACGACGGTGGTTGTCCATTCCCAACACCTTGGAAAGGATATCAGCGAGGAAGGCAGTACCCACAACCAGTCTCGGGGCATACGCCATTAAGGGATCCTCATGATGAAAACATGTTAGTTTTTGTTGACATAACCACTTTCAACAGATCAACCAATGACAATCAACACCTAAGTTGATTGTTGATCTATACAATCAAATTAAAACATTTTAATTGTTGTATTATTTAATCTAAAGTGAAAGGGTTTGTATTGCATTGCTCAAAATGGTAAATTCTGAATTAAAATCAAATTCTTCAATTAATTCCAACTCTGCATTAAGGTTAAAATGTTACAGCATTATAAAGAAAATGATGGTACACTATTTGTAATTTAATGTTGGTTTGCTGAGTTTGGGGTTGGGCTAGCTACAGTGGTTTACTTTAGGAGAGCTCAGTCTCGATCACCATTAATCTTCCTGTTTCAATTTCTTTGACTTTGATATGTAAACTAAACTAATTAGTTATTCTTTATTCTGTATTTCCTAATCGAAATCGCAGTTAAAAATCAATTGCATCGATTTTTACAAATATAAGACATTAAAATTGAAGATAAACAAGTTTTAAAATTACTATAAACATTACACAAAGGATTCACAAAACATAAAAATATTTAAAACATTTAAATTACAAAAAAAATGCAAGAACGTTCCTGTAACACCAGTTTTAAAACTAGCAGGTTTTTCAATTACAAATTATTATAGAACATATTCATTCATGCACAGTGTTCAATAGTTTAGTGAGATATACTAGTGGACTGTTCTGAAAGCGCTTAGTTCTACACCTTTCTTCTATGAACTGTTTAGTGCATTGCAATGTCCTACTATACTGATTATTGTTTATCTGGGAACCAATGGGAGAATCTGTCAGAATTTTAGACAAGACTTAGCAAAATTAAGACAATTCTTCTCATCTGTCACTTAGATGGCTAAGCTTACACTGTTCAAGTGCGTCATCATAATGTACAAAGTCATTACCGATAATAATTTTACAAGCCCGCTTCTGAATTGACTCAATTATATTACTTTGTAAGTTAGGCCAGAATGCCATACTAGGGTTGCATACTCTGTACTTGGTCGCACATATGAGGTAAATATATCAATTAAATCGACAGTTGATTCTCCTAATTTCATCGTCCCAACATATATAGCTACTTTTAGCATAGATATTATCAACTTGATCATCCCATTTTTTGTTTAGATTTTATTAGAACTCCAAGGATCTTGACAACATCTACATTTTGTAAATCATTGACATTAATACTGGTTAGGGGGGGTAGGCAGGTTTGATTTGCAAAAAACAGATATCCATTTATTTGCATTTTAAAGGGTTAAGTTTAAGTTTCATGATATAAAGTGGAATTATTATTTTTGGTTAGAAAAGCAAATTCACCATTTACCTTGTAAGAAAGTTGTTCTGGTAACATGCTCCAATCAGTAACGGTACACCTAAAATATAATATTTTTTGTATTTTTATTACATAATCAAAATAATAATTAGTGCATGGACTTTTAAATCGGGGATATCACTGCCTTGTTGCTGGTATGTTGTTGTTTTTGGATGGTATAAATGATTACCTATGTTTATTTATATTGTACACAACACAACACTATGATTGTTTTTTTTATTTTACTCACCGAAGTTGGTTGGATGGATGGATCGATGTATGTGTTTTTTATGCTATTGATAAGGTTTTCCATCTGTCCATTACTGATATGTAATATCAAATTAAAAACCAAATTTATGAGACAGGATCCCTCTGTATTGAATTTAAAGAGGAACTACGGGATTGAAATTTTACGGTATATACCTTTCCAGAAATTTCTCAACGGTTTGAGAGCACCGAGATGGTGCAGATAAAAAAATACCCATATTCTATGTTGTGGAATTGGATTGTGAATGATCTTTGAAAATTATTTTATATTCAAAAAACAAAAATGATCACAGCCTACTAAGGTAAAAATTTGAAAGATATTTCATACAAATTAAAGGAAAATACATAACAAAGGCTTTTTTACAATCAATTCATGCCTATGCCATACCTGTGTGGGTCATGGCATGAATTCAAAGGGCATCAAGTAGTCATCAGGATGAAATTAATAAAAAAAAGTTAACATACTATATTAATGCAACTAAACTTGATAATAAAGATCCACTTACACCTTCAGAGTCAGGGGTCAATTGGATGTCATTAATGTCAAATGTTCAAAGCTGTTCAATTTAGGTCATATTGGTCAGGAATTACCCTTATGTCCTTTTAAGAACAAAATACCCCACATATCAAGGGTTTTGGCGCTGATGTAGCCTAGGCATCTTACGAACGTGAGGTAAAATCTTCGAACAAAATGTTCAACTATACCACATGTGGCAGAGCCAATCCAAAGGAAGGCATACGTCACAAAGCCATTTTTTTACAATAGGAAAACAAAAGTTTATTTATGTCATAAACATTCAACTTTCTTTCTACATTATCAATTTTCAGATATGATCATAAAATAAATGCTCAGAAACGCAATTTAAAATGGCCCTGCTAAGTGAATGTATACTTATATGCAATTTTGCATTTTTTTTTTCAAAACTGTCATCTTAAATGTCCAAACTTGGTTTATAACTTTTCAAGGAAATAACATACGAAACTGATTTTATTTGCACGTTAAAGATAATAATGCTTAGTTCCGCAGTCTATAACCATGATTATAGATCATGGTGAGTAATAAATAACTCAATTCTGATTTTTTCCCAACTTATGCCTCCCTTGGGATACTTCTGCCACATATAAAAACTTGTATAACGAACAGTTTGATATCAAAACCAACGCACTACGATCAATAGTTTCCAGATATGTAGTGTTCGTAACAGTACCTGATGTACAAGTCAAAGAACACAGCAATACGTGTACGTGCAATGTCAAAGGTCAATTACTCTAGTTTTAGTCAACTGGGGACACAAATGGTTCAATTATTAAACTACACAGGCATTTGTGCATTACAATTCGACTCCAAACCAGTAGTTTCCAAGATACGTACTGTTCGTAACATTAGATGCAATACAGGTCGAAGGTCAATACCATCAGATATATTATATAAATTATATCTGAACAGTTGAACAGACACCAAAATCAACACTTCGAGCAACGATTACATAGATATAAGTTACTGGACAGAATACAAAACAATTTCCTTTGTATTTGTTTATATTTCCTGTTTTTTGGGTTATTTCTCAATAACTTCCTGTGCAACAACTTAGTGGTTTTTCCACGACTAGCCTCATATGTGTTATAAACATTTTGACAGGACACCAAAATCAATGTTCTACGAGCAGCAGTTACCAAAAATAAACTGCTACATACCTACATACATACAGTACAGTTCATTATCTGTCACAATTTGTAATGACTGTGTGGAACACACTGTAATGTTTGTTTTGTATCGACTGTCTGTCACATTTTGTAATGGTTGTCTGTCACACTTTGTAATGACTGTCTGTCACACATTTTATTTACTATCTGTCATACTTTAAAATTACTGTCTGTCACACTTTGTAATGTCTGTCAATAGAAATATTAATAGAGTTAACAACCACACACACACACTACATGTAGAAATGCTACATGACCTTGACCTTTTAGTATCGTACACGCACGCAGTAAACAGCGAACGTAGGCCTAAGTTTATACGTACATCATAGTAAGCCATCGAGATAACAAGTTTGAACGGGATAAATGATCTAGACTTTGTAGTATCGTTAACGTTTGCATCACCCACCAAAGGTCCAATTTGTGGTACTCTAACAAAAACTCAATCATGTTGATCACAAACATTCAGGCCTAATTTATATTAAAAAATGTTCTTACAGTAAGCACAATTCATTTTTTTTTACATTTGTGGGTGAACAGGTAATTTAGGTTTTTACCTTTGTGGGCGTTATCACATTTATGGGCTATTATCATTTTCACATTTGTGGTTGCTATTTTCACATTTGTGGACGATGTTTTCACATTTCTGGTTGTTTTTACATTTGTGGGCGATTGGTTTTCACATTTGTGGGCGATTTTTCATTTTTGGGTTCAACATATCTTATTTGCGTTATTTTTTGGTAAATTGTTCGATTATATTCTTAATATTTTGAACAGTTTGACACCAAAACACAATAGAAATGTTGCCAATGTATGAGACGTTCATCTCAAATGACTTTTGATAACCTTTGACCTCTTTTTGGCATTTAAACAATGACTATGTTTTGCATTCAAACACCCCATAGACCAAATGTTGAAGGGTTTATGCTTCTATAAAAAACTGCACGGGTTGGCTCCTTGTTTTTTGCTCATAAGCTGTCCCACTACATGATTATTTCAAGCGGTCGGGGAAATTCCGGAAAGGTATCAGATTATTGCCGCAACATATTTCAAAGTGGGTCTACTACTCAAATAACACAATGTAAAAGAATAGGAAAATTACAGATTTTGAAAGGATTGTGCATGAAAACCGAAATAACTTTCAATATATCTCACATATATGGAAAGATCAGTCAAATTCACCTAAGAACAGGTTCTTTGCAAGGTTATTTTTATACGGTTTCCAAACATAGACATACAAAAGGGCTAAAACAGGGCAAAAAAAGGATTTTTTTTTCTTTCGTTGTTTTTGTTCGACAAAATACAACCGGCAACCAAGCCCACCTGGACCCAGAAAAGAGTCCCCATCCCCTTTTGGTGGATCCTAGATCCGCCCCTGACATACTTACCTATCATTAAAGATATTACGACGATAAAGAAGATGAATGTAAGGATCACGTTGGTATTATTGCCTGCTGGAATAAAAAGTAACACTTATTAATAACTTTCTACCATCATAGGGCTGCAACTTATCACGTTGTGGTGCTAAATTCACTGCTTTTGTGCAACGTGTAGCAAGCAAAGGGTGAGCTCACCTGCGGCGTAATGACCAGGGTATTCAGATGAAATTTGATTGGCCAATCCATATTATTATTCAACGCGTGACACAAAGTTTAAAGTCGACTGAAGTTTACGAGGCGTAGCTACATTAGCATACATTAATTAAATCCTTGGCTCACAGGAAGAACAAGTTACAACCCCGTATCCTAATTGCCGATTAGTGCAGACACAAATTATTTTACTGTTAATACGTGAACATGAACATATCCTAAACACTAAGGTAGTATTATGAAAGTAAGTATACGATCAAATACATAAGTATACTTTCAACACCAAACACACTATGGTTAACTGGCAATACACTTGGAGCATTACGTAGACTAGGATAGTAATATTATAGGTAAATACTACTACAGTACATACAAGACTGTAGTAAGAGCTATATATAAAATATAATAATTGAGATAACTTGCAAGAAGCATGTGAAATAAATACAATAAAATCAGTCCAAAACCCTTATCAGGTTGTTAAAATATAGTTAACACTGTTGCAAAAATTAGTTTCGAATCACTAGTCTATGCTTCAGGAGAGATATTAAGAGCGACTAATCACGGTTCTCTCCATTAAACTTAGATTTAGCATATTTCATTTTATAAATAGGGATGCTGTAAAACTAAAATGTAAATAGTCGAAATTGTTAAACTGAATATAAACAACACGTGTTTGAAACTCACGATCGTTGGTTCCTAAGAACACAGTTTAAATTCGACAGTGCAATCTACGATGTGTGTCTTACTGGTGGAGATTCAAGCCATAATGCACATTCGTTTTGAAACCTTAATTTTGTTTAATACATGAATGGGTACCCTAGGGTCTAAATTTACAAAAAGACCATGAACCTTGCTAAAAATCGAATAGATGTATACACTAACCTCTTTGTTTAAACTGGACGTTTTTGAAATTCTAGAAAGGTCTTTACACCAATTAGTAGGGTTACGAACTAATGGAAAGCAGTTTTATCCATTAGAGCATATTCATTTAAAAAGACCGCCATTTTATTATGCATATTAGGCAACTCCTGTAGGTCGTTTTACGACCCAGCAGAGATCGAAGGTGTATGGGGCAGTACACTTATATACACAATTTGGTACTTTTGTAAGAAATTAAACAAAACAGCCTAAATTTAGCTCTTCCAAATTGCACTAAAATCATAACTAGAACTTAACTAGAATTGCGGCTCCATTGGTGTTTAATAAAGTTCAATTAACTTCAATTAATTGAAATTAGAATACAGTTGAATGAAATGTGTGATGTATGGGCGTTTACTGTATTCACTGATCCAATTTAGCAATATATTGTGGAAGTTCATGGGCATTAAAAAAATTTTAATTACTATTGACCATGTACATATTGAACAGTTCCAGGTAATGTCAGAGTTCAACGGCAATCAGTTCGAAGATAATAAACAAATGTAGACCAATTGTTTTTGACATTACAATATATACAATTTGGTATTCTTTCACAAAACAAAAAAAACATACCTTTACAATCTGCAGATGTCATGTTCTTGGTTTGGCTGGTCTGGTTATAACCGTTTTCTACGACACATTCAACTTTGAGGTTACTGAAACAGTTACTTTCTGTGTAATATGATACATTCCCACGATTATTTGCAACCTCCTTTCCGTTAACGAATAGGGTAACGTTTGGCTCTGGCTCTCCTTCGGCAAAGCAGGTAATATGGTTGTCCACTACAGTAAACTGTTTTATCAAAGAATCTATTTATATAAAATATAATGATGTTTAATTACGCTTTTAAAATGATGATGCAAATGGTAGGTTTGCCTATTGATAGATGTGGAATAATATTATCGCAAGTATTCAAATTAAAGGGTAAAACAGCATATGCCCCATATACCCCAGTCATTGGCATTCGTAAAAAAACATACATCATAACTCCATTTGGAGTCCTTTAATAACATTACATCTTTAGTCATTGTCTTAAACATGTGTACTTCTTAGATAACCATGTATAACGTACTGGACTAGTGTTTTCCAAAAAATATAAATTTCAATCTACCTGCCTTAACTATTCCCTATAAATCACCATCAACTAGGTAGTTTCCATGTACCTCATACTTTCTTTAGGTGGAGGTGCGTGGCTATTGGCCAATCACTTGTAAATGTACCTATGTTTCGCTGTTTTATACATTTTTTTAATGTTGCTTGACGTCCAGTAATAAACGCTATGTCTGCAATGGTAAAGCTGAGGCAAATGACCTATCTAAGAACGCTAACCATTGTGGAGATACAACACACTACCGGAAAACTACCAACAGCGTTTTATAAAACCTAGAAATAGTTGCGTATCAATATTTACCAATTTAAGAAGCAATATTAAGAGATACAGAAAGGAGGGAACGTTGGATAAAGTGTTATCCCAAACTACCTAATATAATTTAACCTATACTACGTGATTCTCTACAAATTAATACGTTTTTCTCTTTCTTTCCATAAGAGCTTTAAAATACTTTTTATAATCTTATATATCTTAATGCATTTTATCTTCTTAAGTATACCTCTTTATCTATTCTTAAATATTCAATTTTAATACATTCTCAATTGCAAATTTTAAGTTATTATAATAACGTTACAATACCGTTGTTTTACACACTGCTCCTTTTTACTCTCAATGTTTTTTTTTTCTTTTTATACATTCATTAGCATATAGTGTTTTATTGTCGCAAACAATTTTAATAGTGTTTTAAGCACGGAAAAGTTAATCAAACTGTTCCCTGGTTTTAAGTAACGTGTACCTTATAAACGTACCGTAGCATCATATTTTTTTATCCAATACTATTATTACTATTAATAATCCTAAGTGGTTCGAAAAACATGTAAAGTCTGTTAGAAGATTACGTCGAAAACTTGAACGTAAATGGCATAAGACTCTCTATGACTCTGATCGCCTTAGGTTACTGGAACAACAAAAGGTTGTTTCTGACATGTTGTTAAAGCTAAAACTGATTACTTCAAAAAACATATCTTAGTTAATTCTGATGCAAAAACAATTTATCGCACTCTTAATTCCCTATTAAAAGCTCAAATTTATCTCTTCCAACTTCCACTGCAGTACTGATACTAAAAAGGTATCAAACATGAGGCTAGAACTCGACAACCAGGTCAGTCATGGATCTGTAAATATTAATTTATTTCTGATTGATATGAGTGAAATATTTTTAATACATTTGAAAATTTCTCTCCTGTTAATGAAACTGAAAATAAGTAAAATCATTTCTAGAATTTCCAACAAATCAAGTTCTTCGATTCGTAACCCACTTGGCTTTTGAAAGAATGTTTTTACCCCTCTAATTATATCCCTTGTAAAATAACTCTTTCTCTAATGGCTGTTTTTCATCAGTTCTTCAACAATCTATCTTAAAAACTCTTCTTTAAAATCCCAAGCTTGGCAAGGACGTGTAAAGCAACTACCGTCCTGTGTCAATTCTCCCGACACTTTGTAAAATTCTTGAATACACTGCCATTTTACGATTAAATAGCCACCTTCAGATCAATACCGGTAACTATTCTGATCTCCAATCTGCCTACAAGTCGGCCCACAGTACAGAAACTGTATTAATCAAGGTAACGACGTATTGTCAATGAAATGAGTCTTGGTAAGGTTGTCATGCTTGTATTATTAGATAGCCTTCGATGCAATTGATCATGACATTGTTGTAAATAGGTTTAAAGAAAAGTATGTAATCGAAGGCTGCGTTTTAAATTGGTTTAATTTTTACATGAGAGAACGTAGTACTGTAGTAGAGTCTATATTTATGGTAGTTACTCGGAAATTCATCCAATCAAGGATAAATGAAAGTCCATCCATCTTCACTACTTATACAAAACCGGTCACTGATATTTTCAGGCGGTTCAATGTTACATATCATATCTATGTGGATGACACCCAGTTGTATGTTAGTTACGCCCCAAAATGCCCGGTGATCAGGTGTCAGCACATATTCGTTTAATAAATTGTATATCTCTGGTGAAAATTTGGATGCTCAAAAATAAATTAAGGCTAAATGATGCAAAAACTGGTTTCTTTCTATATTTTTTTTTCCTAGACAGTCCAGTTCAATTGAACGTCTCAACCTTATTATCTGTGAATCTGCCATTGTTCAATGCTCATCAATTAGGAACCTTGTGTGATTTTTTATCCTTGCCTCAAAATGAATTTTCATGTATCGTCTATATGTCGTACCGTAAACTACCACCTTCGTAATAAAGCTTGTTCACATGCAGTACGATCATTGAATCTTTCTCGTCTGGATTACAAAAAATTCCTGTTTCGCGGAATCTAGCGCTCAAATGTGCAGCGTCTCCAAACACTTCAAAATCGTGCCGCGCGGCTAATTTTCTGTGTAGATAGGCTCCATCACATCCTTTGCTTCGCGAACATCATTGGTTGCCGGTCCAGCAGCAGGCGCGGATCCAGCAAAAAATGTGACCTATTTACTTGGTGAGAGTCCCAACACACATCATCGCCACCATGGTTGGCGCTGATGGGATCATTTTTTTTTTGACATATGGCCGGAAATTACACTATTGAAATTAAAAAAACGTAAAGATTAGCTTTGTTTGTTTCTTAATTTATTGTGTCATCATTCACCACATTTTGACATCATACATAGGCCTGCTTTAAAGGCAAAGATACAGGATTAATATTAGGACAACCCTATAAAACTGAAAGAAATATAAATTAAATTTATTCTAATGACAGTTTTAAAATCTTCGCTGAAGTAAAAGAGGTACCAACGCCTTTTAATTTTCTAGGTATAACGAGCACAAGAAATAACGCCAGCGAAGATTCTGACTATAACTCGCAATCTGGTGAAATGTTACAGGAAATATTGTTCAGGACGATTTTAAGAAATTTAACTTATTTTAACGATATTTTCAAAGACTTGGTTGATGAAAAGAAGGTGCCACCGCGCCTACTAGATAACGTACACATACGTACAAGAACTAAAGCTAGCTATGTTACAGACCATTTTAGTGTCAATTAATTTAACTTTGCTACAGTAAAGTTTCGAACCAGTCACTTTGGTAAAAACAAATTACTAAAAAAAAAATGTCACCAGTAATATGTATCTATATATAGTCTTGGTTCAAGACGGTGATTCGGTTTAATTAGTGAAAGACGATTAAAAGGCACTCATTGCGTTCCATAGCAGGTGGATCGTCATACCTTTTTGATGTTTTTACGACAAACCTCACTCCACTAAAACTTAATCATCCACTGGTGGCGCATTTCATTAAACACTTAAAATATAATATACAGACTTGGAGCAAGTCTAATGTATCTACTATATAAGCACCAAGCTCTTGGAACTTAAAAATGTGCTGTCTGTCAAAAAACTAAATTTAGGCTATAATTATTTTTTTTTAATTATGAAGAAAAACAACACTGAAAATTATTATTGAATGTTACTAGTTAAATTTTAACGTACACGAACATTGTTCGCACTTGATAAACTTCTAAATTTACGCCGAAGATATATATTGCCACGTAGGAAAACCCTTACAAATTGAAATGGCCAAATTAAAAGTGTCAAAATAGTAATAACTCTTGCAAAGGTTGATCGAAAAAAAATCATAGTCCGAAATACGGAGGTTTTTAGTTTGAAAACCGGAAATTTTGTCTTCTATATAAAGTGTGTTGTTCTTTATTTATATTTTTGTTTATAATTAATGTTTTTTTTATTTAATAAAAAGTGGATTATTTTCATCATAATTAATATAATAGTATAAAATGAGCTATTAACTTTTGATTTTTACGACCCAACATTTTGGCTACACTACGTGATAATACATCTTTAAAGTTCGAATTACTCCATTAACATGTCCATATTGTGGTGAATGTGGAGTAAGTCAAGTCCTGTCAATCTTCTCTGGTTCATCGTGCTCCGCAAATAAGTTCTAAGTCTTCTTAGGGCAGGTACATTTTTCTCACACTCACATGTGGTAACTGGTAAAGTTAAAAATAATTGTAGACACTTGGCGATATTCGGATACATTATAGGGCCCACCTAATTCAAGTTTGCTGATGCAGAATTCGGCAGAGTAATAGATCGTGTCGTTCCCACGTCCTTTGCAAAACAATTAACTCGGCATTGAAACTCAACGGTGAGGGTAACAAATCTTCATGAAATGTACAAAAACGGCGAAAATATGTCATTCACGTGTCTTTTGATGACAAATGTCTGGAATGGAAATTCTTCAGCGCACCCACTCGAGCCGCCCCGTTACGCCGACTTGCAAACCATTCTTTTGTCAACAAAAGATAGAATACAGATTTTTCCAAAGTAAAACAGGTAACACGATCACAAATAAAAACATAAAGACTAATAATTTACCTTTATTTAAAACAAATTATAATTGTTTTTACTTTTTTTTTAAATTCTGACCGTTTTTTGTAAAACGGCGGAAACCGGTGTGGATCCGCGACTGAGCAGAGACTAGACTTCAAGATCCTACTGCTTGTGTACAAGAGTGTTTCCCCACCCTATATCAATACTTTATAAATAATCATGAACCTGGCTGTGCTGGTCTTAAATCTTCTTTACTTTACGACTCTAGGTTTCTATCACTAAAGCTGTTTTTGGTGACAGAACATTTTGTGTCCTTGGCCCTAGACGCAATGTTCCCGGGACGCCGCCTAGCGGCGATATTCACGACAAAAGCTTTTATGGAACTCTACAATCACTTTGGTAGCGAGAATCATTGTCGTCGTTAAATGTCACTCGTTTTTAATAATAGCGGTTAAAATTTTTTGTTTGAAGTGCATGGATACAACACCA
>JAOTQE010057596.1:0-19416 GCA_025631205.1 Nesometra sesokonis | reverse complement strand
GTTTGTGCTAGTACGTTGTGTGTTTGTGCTAGTACGTTGTGTGTTTGTGCTAGTACGTTCTGTGCTTGAGTTAGTACGTTGTGTTTGTAACTGTATTTTTGGCCCTAATGGCCGCCCATACTAACTGGCACTTTTTGAGAGAAGGATCTTCAAACTGCCAGATGAAGCATGCCGCTTATAAAAACGACTAAAAATGAGAGAGATCGACAATATAATAGAGATGCACAATTAATGAATAACTTTACACAGGACACATCTATTTAGGTTGCTGAATACTAGTTCAAAATGACCTCAAGAAAAATTTCATGTTTAGAGGAACAATTATTCCGTCGGGGCACTTAATTGTGGGGTACAGTAGGGGTTAAATAATTTTTTTTTTCTTGCTAAATATATCAACTGCAATATATTTGGATATAAACATTTGTTTTGTCATTTCTTTTGTTGTTATACACTATATTTAAAATCTTTGCACTCCAGTCTCCCCCAACATTGCACCTGTTCTTCTGTCCTTCATGGCAATCACACTTCGTCATTTCTTACTATCATGTTCGTAATACCCGTTTCAAATCCTCCTTTTTACCTTGCTATCTTACTTTTTACGATCTTATGACCTTACTCTTGACCCTTCTGAAATTATCGCTACAGACATTAAACTTGCTCTCATTAATCATTAACACCCCCACCCCTTCACAGTTGTAACTTATACTGTACATATTTATTGTTATGTATTGTATTCAATGTCTTGTACATTATTGTTGTTGAGGGGGATGAAAACGATATCCTTTTGGCACTCACTTTTTTTTCTGCCCCTGGACTCCAGTGGGGGAACTCAGTGCATCCACAACCAGCCTGGTGCTAACCCCTTTCAAAAATTTGAATCAGCCTCTGCTGGAGAATCATAAATGAAGGTAATTCAAATCGCCATGCCAATGGCATCTTGGACTGCTTCCTGAACATGATCTCTGGCAATTTGTTTCAACACAAAAGTTATGTCACATACTTGACAATGTGATTTGTCACATAGATGGAAATCTGCAAGATGTTTTTCTAAATGTTTGCAACAGCAGCAGAAATATTCAGTAGCTTACATTTGACTGATTGCCACCATAGTCCAACTGGGTGAATTAAATTGTACCAAAAAAAAAAGTTTGCGTTTTTTTACACCTTTTTTTTTAAAAAATAAGTTGTAAATATACGATTATGGAATTAATTCTTGTCAATTTTTACTGGAGGCGGTCCTTAAAATTTTCAATGGTTTTCACAGCACCTGATGAAACTCCTGGATTCGATACTGTGTTTGGGTCTGCCAACAAATCAAAGACAATGCCTGCTAAAAATAACGATCATTCAGAAATCTTGAAGCATTTATATCTAAGAATCTCAAGAACTTTCTGATATTGTCAAAGTCAATGAATACACTATAGTATGTGAAATTATTGCCAAGCAGAGCCATAAACACTCCCTCAAACAACCATCAGGTTTTCTAAGTGGTTGAACAAAAAAATGTGAACAATCTGCCAGGATACGTCAAAATTTGAGCATAACTGACGCAAGATTTTCAATGCCTTGTATAGAATGTATGAATCTAGTAAACACTGATGTATCAAATATAAGACATGCGTATCGTGTAAAATTACGCTTCGAGCATGACGTCAATCCATATACACTCTACAAAGCAGACTCGGTAATGAAACTAAACTCTTCAGATACCTGACTCCATTTTATTATTTTATATAAATAATAAATATGAGCAAATTTTCAAAGTTATCGAGTGATTTTGAGAGGAATGCGACTAGGCCATGTGCAAAAAGCTGAAACAAAATACATAAATCAGTTGCAAAATATGTTAAAATACCACTTTAAAATATACAATATATATAATAACCTTAGCAAGACCATAGCCACGTTGTGACTAAAGAAAAATTTGGGATTAATGACACTTCACTTACATATCAAACTAGTCACATCATAATCATAATTGCATAATTTGTTTGTGAAATAATTTATCAACTGGTTCTAATTTCTGTTAATCTTACAATATTTTGTTCTAAAATACAATTCAAACAAAACACTAACATACACAGTGGGTTTATTAGGAAAGCGTAATAATTAGTACGCCTATGAATCGGCATTTTTGATTCACGGTTTTATTTTGTACAGAGCGCCAGTCTGTACTTCTTTCTTATCCGACGTGTC
Source organism: Nesometra sesokonis (assembly GCA_025631205.1). NCBI lineage: Eukaryota > Metazoa > Echinodermata > Crinoidea > Comatulida > Antedonidae > Nesometra > Nesometra sesokonis. Next base: position 17,220 of record JAOTQE010057596.1, on the reverse strand, counting down.
TGTTTTTACCTGGGAGTTTTTAGTCCTTATGATGGACTAATTTCAATGAATTTGGTAGTCATGTTAACGTTTTGGTTCAAACTGGCAGTAGCCAAATAACCCCTAATTTCCAGATAGGCCGTGTTTCCGCAGGAATTTCGGATTATCTGATAAAATATCATCCAATCAAATCAATTTAAAAAAAATACAACTGCGCAAACTCAGTGTAGACCACAATGCATTGCGAGTCCATTAACTTCCGGTGATTTCCCTTTTCCTGGCGTGGCACCCTGGTTGCACCGCGGTGAAATCCACGCAAAAGTAAGATCAAGGTTGACACTGTGTCAAAGGTAAAAAATTATCGCATTTAGGTCAATTATCGGATAATTATCGGAATATTATCGGATAATTTTATTACATCAGAATAGGTTAAACACCCATTTCTGGATAATTTTTATCGGGATAATTTATCGGATAATTTTTTCCCCCAGAAACACGGCCTAAGTCTCAAGTTTGATCGGGCGAACAAGACTTGATATCTAAAGTTATATGCAATTTATTCAATTGAGTGAATTTCCATAGGAGTAGCATTTGGCGTGAAGCACCTATCAGGCGATTAAACCTCCGACTGGTTCCCTCTACATGATCGCTTTAACCAGCTGGTTATTGTATATAGCTATGTGTGATGTCACCACAATATGAGTCTCATCGTTGGAAAATCAAAAATTGAATTATTGAAGTATATCCAAAGACTTGGAGTTTCCATGTATGTGTGTGTTGCCATGGTTTTGAGAAAATCACTCACATCTAAAATAAGACTATCAGTCTCAGGAAATCAGCAAGATGGGCACTTTCCTGCATGAAAACTAACCTAGTATAAGGAAATATAAGTCTTCATGACACTATGAAAACTTCTGTGTTCCATTTTTTAGTGATTAAAATATAGAAAAAGGATACCTTTCATCAGCGACCTCTAATAGGGGGCCTCTAGTTTTCTTCATCAGTGGTGAATCACAGCCATGAAATATGGCCGAAACCTGTTCACAACGAAATCAAGTGCAGAGTAATTGTTCCGAAAGGTATCCTTTTTCTATATTTTAATAAGTGTTCATAGTAGTAGTATATTCCAAAAAAAAAAACCTTCAGACCTCAGACCTATTTTGATGATTACAGTATCTGAATTTGATCTCACGATACGATTACGACTCATTTTATGGTGAGAACTTGCATATATCATGAATTATGTACACCACGTTGATAAATAAGCACTGAAACAAGGAGGTGTCATAACAATTACAACAGGAATCTGAGACAACAGTGTGTGGGAAAACTTGGAATTTGTTTGATGGAATGAGCCATATAGTGAAAAATTAAGTCCAAGAATGAATGTGATTATGGAACTTCAAACGTTGGTTAGCAATATTAAATACCGTACTACTATAATTCATTTTAAAACAAATGATTTAGAAAAGTAATAATGTGTCAACACATTCATTGAGTATGCTAAGAAAAAAAGGTAGCTATTAGGTTTCAATTAAAAGCCACTTTTTCAAACAATAAAGGGTGCTTTATTGATGTTTACATTTGCGTAGTAGTGAAAAAAGTTGGCAGTTTCTAATCACATAGGACATAGCATAGTACCATATAGCAGGCAGTTTGGGCAAACTCTTTATCCATGTTTGTATACTATGTCACAGAATTTGTATAGTGTGACGTGGACATGTTGATTCCAACACATTAGTTGATTCTACAACGACTTGTGTAACATTTTTCACTAAAAAATTTCTTTAAAATACAGTGTAAAAAATGTATGAAAATAAACAAATTTTTAGTGAAAATTTTGCAAGAAACTTTCAAACCTAGCTAGGCATAGGTTAGGAAACAGGCCTAAATTACATACAGTATAGCCTGCCTAGGCTACCCTACACAGACCTTAGGGCACAGTCGTGAAATCAACTGTTAGACCTTAGACTAGCCTATGCCTAGACGACTCAACTATCCAACTTTAATGACTAATATTGTAATAATTTGATTTTAATTAACTTTTAAATTATATGATTTTTATTTTTACAACAAAGACCCCATCAATAGGCCATCTTGTATTATGTTAATTGATTTTTACACAAATGAAAATGCAACAACCGTAAACGTATCCATATAATTACTAGTTTGCCCAAACTCCACACTGTTATAAACCGGTTAACTCATCTCACAATGATCACCCTGTTATGCAAGTATATCTGTCACTGCCACCAACATGTTAACATTACTCTTTATAACAACTCCTTACACCAGTTTAATATACTAAAACGTAGATAAACAGCAAATATATATTTATATAAATCTATATTCATAATTATATATAATTATATAATTATTTATACTTTTAGTAATTTCTAATTACTTTTACATGGTTAAATGTCACATTTTAACTAAAGCTGTTTTATTGAAATTATATCCGTCAAAATTACAATTTCAATCCTGATTTCAATATGGCTAAAGATGGATTTCTAGAAAGTGAAGATAAAATTTTACATCAAAATGTAGATAATTATATATTGTCTTTTTAGAAAATTGAGTATCATAAAAAAATATGATAATAAATAGATCCTGTGTTTCTTACACAATACTATCATTGCACCATTAACTTACAGTATTTGAAGTAAAGTCTATAGAGTTAAATATGAGTACTAGAGTGCAAAAACAATAAAATCACTGTCATCAAACAGGCAATAATGATATAAAATGTATGATTAAAAATGTTAGAGATGTAATTAGAAACTTCTTAGATGCACTAAACAAGGGCAGAAAATACATGGATTCCAAGTGACAAATGCATTTTGTGTATTTTTTACTTAATGAGGAACAGCATTTGCCCTTTTTCAAAGGCCCATATTACTACAGAAATAGAACACGGACTTGATGAAGTGCAAGGATTTTAGTTATTATATTTAACTCTATGCTTGTCTAGTATTTTTTTCAAACTGCCCTCACAGGGAAGGTTGATTCACACTGACACCATTCCCAAAAAGTATCGCTGCAGACATACCAATCCAGGGCGCTACATCTACCTCTCTACTACACAGCTGAGTCTAAAATGTCGCTAACCTAAATTTCTCCTGCAATCATTTAAAATTCTCCCGCCTGAAGATCTCTTCAATAGCTTCTAGTACACAATGAACCTCAATCGACGGTTTTGCTAATTTAGGAACAAAATGGAAGTCCCTATGGCCATGATCAACTGGGTCTTTTTCAAGTACTTCCAAACTTGTCTTCTTGGAATACACTCCTGTACAAACGAGGACCGATTCCATGATTTCGGCACAGTTATGTTCCATATTATCTACGATGACCTCGCTTGTATCAAGGAAGTTGTTGGAACTACCACCAATAGCTACAGACTTTGCTTGGCTCATTTGTTGCAGAAGTTTTGAACCTATATATTCATTGTACAGATTAGCCCCATAAATATCTGTTGCTGGATTATCTCTGTTGAAAAAAAGAAAAAGTGTAAACCAGTGTTATTTTTACGGCTCTTGCCAAAGTCTATAAGATTATTATTATTTTTTGGCGAAGATATGTCAAAGACACCTTTATAGTTGCTATAAAATTCTGATTTTTGTCAACTTTTCAAGGTCCTATTGTTCTTCCATAAATTTGGACATAACTGTCTGTTAAGACGCATTTTTTTCTTTTTTTGGTAGTTTTGTCTTTTCTGTCTAGTCAGATGCCCATATTACTGAGAACACCTGTGAGTTATGTACTAGCCGGTCTGTGCACCTTAAATTGCTGGTAAACGGAATGCAGTGGTATGGGTTTGGTCTGTTCTTGTTAGATTAGGTTTACGGTAATTTTCTGTTTTAGGTTTCTTTTGCGTCGTACAGGGGTACTGTGGAGCACTTGTGCTGCCATCAAAACTTTATTTGTCGAGATATAAAATGATAGGACATATATGCAATTATCACTAAAGCAACTTACTCTATCACCGAGCGTATAGAGCTTTTTTGCATTATGTGCTATAAAAATCTAATTATTATTATTTATTATTAACTCAGTATTAATTTTGAATTAAAATTATGATTTATAATTCATTCTAGCTTTTATAATTTTATGAAATCATGCATAGCAAAACAAGAGTGCTGAAAATGCACTTGAGATTTTCAAAGAAGCAAACCCACAAATATAGAAAATTAAAATTTAAAAAAAAAAAGATTTTTGACTTGTTAGTGAACCTCCGACAAAAATAATTGAAAATTGTTAACAAAAATAAAAAGTATTATTTTTAAGGCAACCTACGATTTTTTGCAAATTAAAATATTGTGTTAATAATTTTAATACTTCTTTTCAAATAAAAATAAACCTTTATCTCTATTTTACCCTCCACTTTGTAGATACAACTTGCTAATTTAAAAATAAAATTTTCTTTTCATTATGGCCTCCTTTCAGCTGGTTATCCCAAAAAAGTTAAACAAGGTATAAACAAAGGTTCGCCTAACTGAAAAAAAAATATTTATATTTATTTTCATTACAACCTCCTTTTAGCTGATTGTCTCAAAAAATATTGAATTGATTGTCATCATTATTTTTGTAGCTTACATATTTTATTATTTTTTATAAACTATACAATTACATATTACATATTAAAAGAAATGCCATTTTACAGGAGCATTTGGTTTTCTAATATATATTCTCAAATCAAGAGAAAGTATAAAAAAATATATATAACAGAAGCCACTCGATTAAATTGTCAAAACTTGGTAATGGATCAAATTAATGTGGATATATATGGTCATTACCCCCCAACATACTAAATTAACAATTTTCAGATATATGATCAATAAACATTTTAAAAATGCAATTCAAAATGACAGTTTAATAGTGATAACTGTTATTCAATGTTTAAATGCAGTTTTCTCAAAACCACATTCAAAATGTTTACGTTTTTGTTGTACTGATTTATTTTAAATGTTAACAATAATAATGTATAATTTCATAATCTTAACTCAATTTTCAATTGTTTAACTTATCCCTTCTTTAACTTGGCTCTGCCACATTTGTAGCTGACTTACCCTATAGCATATAGAGTCCTAATTGGTGTTTTGATACCCATCTTGCGTACTTGTTGTATAAGAACCGTCTCTGCATAATGGTATGTTATTTCACTAGGCTTTCCAGTCAATACGGTATACTGTAGTTTATGACCAGTCACTTTCTACATGATAAAAACAAACCACTTCAGTGAATAATGTTCTGTTTTATTCTGTAACATGTTTTATATTCACTGGGCCTTGTGGCACCAAGGATAATCCATAAGTTCAAAGACTTGTTTCCAATGGGTGGTGACCTGGCAGTACACCAGGAAACAATTTCCTATTCTATTCTGAAGAGTATACATTACTGTGCATCTGAGCCATGTTGTTCACAGGACCAACGGCTTAATGTCTCATCCACAAGATGCACTATTAACTTGTATTTCGACTCTTCATTCGAAACACCAGGACAGTGGCTTGGGTTAGACCAAACCTGGGACCAGCAGGTCTCCACAGTTCAGCGCATAGCACAGTGATTTCCACCAGCTAAACCAATTGAGCTGAATGCCACGCACATGCTGGGGGCCAGCAAGTCTTCAAGATTCAGCACACAGCAGTGATTTCCACCAGCTAAACAAACTGAGCTAAATGCCACACTCACTGCTACTAAGAGGTTACACAGTATAAATAAAAAATAAGTAAATAATAAATGAGAGGTGTCATCACAAAATTGAGTTATTGCTATATTTGGATAGAAGAGATTATAGATGACTTTCTGCCCAATTTTGTTGATCTCAAAATCACCTGGCATACAACACTATTTTCACGACACCTCACAAATGTACACGGTCATTGAGATCGGCCACTCGAGCCCCATCACCTTGTAGTAAGACCTATGGTGTCATAACATGACATGACCTATGACATGTACTATGGTGACATGACATGACCTATGGTTACATGGTATTTTCTGTTACAGAGCAACTAAACTGTGGAATTCACTGCCATCCAATAATACAGATGAATCATTGCATACATTACTCAAGCAGAAATTGTAGACCTACCCTTTCAATACTGCAGATTCATTGTATTTTCCCTGTTTGCATTTTTTATTTAATAGTTTTTGATTTATATAGCGCCTTGTACTTAATAGTCTCAAGGCGCTGTGGCCTAGATGTTACACATTCATATAACTTTCTACTCCCCTAAGGGTCACGTCATGTCATGCATCAAGTACTGGCTTGTACTTGCGCCCATTCGTCTGTCCACAGCAGGGGTATTGTTATGAACGAGTACATTGGGGTAACCTCATAGCAAGTTGATTAAACAATGTGATTGTTTGTGGTTTTTGTTATGTTTTGTTTTTCTCCATTGCTGTTTCGATTAATTTTTGGTTAGAAGAGGCAATTTCCTGGCATCCATTTTTTTTTCTCATGGAAAATCTACCTGTTCTTTCAGATGATTTAATTGTGTAAAGCACATTAAAATACATTTTTCATTAAATTAAATAAATAGAATAAAAACATGATAAATGTTGAAACATTGAATTTCGATCTCAATTTATAGTAAAATAATTGTCTTTTACCTGATATAATGATTCAAGACACAGTAAAAATGATCCATGTCCAATCCTGTGGTATAAAGCAAAATGAAATCAACATTTGTTAATGTGATTTAAACTTTTCCTATAAACAGAAATAAATGTTTACTTAAATCGTTATTGTTGGTGAACAATAATGGCATATTTACAATTACAAGACAGCCTCGTAAACTTCAGTTTACTGTGTTTTATTTAGTACATTTCTTACAACTGGTGGTCATGGTTAGACCATCAAGAAAGCAACTCACGTCATTCTATTTTAACTCCTCAAAAGGTGTATTGTTATGTATTACTCCTTATTGAAATAAAGGAAACTCAGGTTCTTTAACGATTGCTTTACGTATTCATTGAACAACAACTCAACTACGAACAGTGTACATACTTCGTGATTCAAAACTACCAACAACTACAAGACGACGACTCTCCTTCAACGACACTCGCCGCACGTGCGCGTGCTAGTACTACAGTACTACTCTGGATATCAACTTGTTTACAAACAATCTGTAGTGATACACTACATGTATTAATACAACCCCAAACCTCAAGCAACACACTGACTGCAACCCAAACAAAACTCAATGAAAATGACCCCACATCATTCCTGTCAAAATATATACAAAACCACTAAAAATCTGGAAGATTGCCTTTTTGCTTATCAAACAAAAAGGCATGCAGTATCTTGGTGCTGATGGTGAAAAATGTGTCTCTCATTAACAGGATTTGCACTCATGACTGAAAACATACCTTGGTAAATGAGCTTCGGCCATCCATAACAAGTCAACATTACAAGCAATAACAGGCAGATGTCTCTTAGGTACCTTGGTAGGCATGCTGTTTAGGTTACCATTAGTTAAGACTGTATCAATCACTAACTGAAGACTTGTCTCCCATCTTACAGGTTCTCCAAATAAAACAACTGCTTCAATTTGAGAATTATCATTTTTATGTTCTTGTTTTTCTTTATTTTTCATTTCCTACAAAAATTAATAAAAAAATGTAAATTGTTAAGCAATGATAGCAGTGTGGAGGGAAAACACCATAGACAGATACAGATGACACCATTTAGCAACATCACATTACAACATTAATTCTTCTTTAACTTGTTCCATCAATTTGCGACTCATTATTTGTGAGGTTTAACCATAAAATGAGTCATATCATAGGCAAGATCAAATTGAGATTATCACAAAAATAGATCTAAAGTCAAATTTTTGAGAAATTTTGTTTTAACTAATTATAAATACTATGGTACTTACATTTCATTTTATACATTTAAAGTCAGTTTTCATGCAGGAAAGTGTCCTTCATGCCAACTTTCTGAGATTGACAGTCTTTTTAATTATTTACTTTTTGAATACATTGTCGACAATTTTATTAAAACTAAGTTTCAACAATGAAAACTTAAAATTACTCGTATCTTCTTAATTATCCAATGAATGTCATTTAAATACTGTACTCCTGAACTCTACTCAATAGTTCCATGAACTCAGTTTTTTTTATTTTCCAACCGTTATACTCGTCGTAGGTGTGATGAGACCTGACATTTTATTCTATTTTTCTTTTTGTATTATAGATATTTACATTTTGTTATTTTACATTTTTATTTATTTGAATAACATTCAAACTTTTATTTGGTCTTCTAACTGGTCTTTACTTTTTTGAATTCTTCTAAAACCTTTTTAATTGGTGTTTTACTGATAATTTAGCAAAACCCTATGTACTTAACACTGTAACCTTCCACATGTATCTGCTCTATTCGTTTAACCTATATGTCTTTAGTTTAATTTTTTAATCACTAAAGATTTGTTCAAATTATTATTTTTCCCTAAAAACACACATTGTTCGCTTCATATTACCTTAAGCATTTTCCTTCTGGAATGGTCAACGGAATCGAGGTGAGGATGCATATCTCGGAGCTCATCAATGGTTGTTATCTTATGAAAGCCAAGTCTGATCATTTAAAATTAAGTCAAATACATTCACTAAATAAATACATTCATGAACAAATATCATGCTCAAAATATACAATTAAATGTATCGGTAACTTGATGTACAAATAAAAATAACTGGCTATCCCACACATTGGTCAATGTCATGGAAGATTTAATTGATAGAAAAATGTGCTTTTATGTAATTACTTTTAAATATTGAACAAAGGTGTTCAATCTATCTTTAAAAGTGATGATGTCTGGTTCTTGTATCTTGGTCTAACTAATTTCATTCAGGTTTAGGGTGGAGTTACAGGGCACTAGGATGATACAGGGTGTTTCATCCTTACAATGTGATAAATTTAGGGTGGAGTTACATGACACCAAAAAACTACTGTCCGAAAGGTCCACTAATCAACTTCAAGAAAGAAAGTATAATGCATACTCCAAGCAATGAGATAACGCACCATTGTGACTGGATTCAATATTTCGACATGAATTATGTCATCATTAGGAATTCCTGATGATCACATAATTTATATTGAAATATTGAATCCTGTCACGATGGCACGTATCTCATTGCTTGGAGTATGCATTATACTTTCTAAAAAACTTCTGGGTGTGATGTCCCTACAATGCGACACATAGTCAGGTTTGGGGTGGAGTTTACAGGACACTACTGTGTGTGACCTCCCTACAATTTGATGCATAGCCAGGTTTAGGGTGGAGTTAAATGATACTAGAAATCTACTGGGTGTGATTTCCCTACAATGTGGTGCATAGCCAGGTTTACAGTGGAGTTACATGACACTAGAAATCTACTGGGTGTGATGTCTCTACAATGTGGTGCATAGCCAGGTTTAGGGTGGAGTTCACAGGACACTACTGGATGTGTCCTCCCTACAATGTGATGCATAGCCAGGTTTAGGGTGGAGTTATATGACACTAGAAATCTACTGGGTGTGATGTCTCTACAATGTGGTGCATAGGCAGGTTTAGAGTGGACTTCACAGGACACTAGGACACTACTGGATGTGACCTCCCCACAATGTGATTCATAGCCAGGTTTAGGATGGAGTTCACAGGACACTAGAAATCTACTGGGTGTGATGTCTCTACAATGTGATGCATAGTCAGGTTTAGGGTGGAGTTTACAGGACACTAGGATGCTACTGGATGTGACCTCCCTACAATGTGATGCATAGCCAGGTTTATGGTGGAGTTAAATGACATTAGGATGCTACTGGGTGTGATGTCTCTACAATGTGGTGCATAGCCAGGTTTAGAGTGGAGTTCACAGGACACTAGGACACTACTGGATGTGACCTTCCTACAATGTGATGCATAGCCAGGTTTAGGGTGGAGTTCACAGGACACTAGAAATCTACTGGGTGTGATTTCCCTACAATGTGATGCATAGCCAGGTTTAGGGTGGAGTTCACAGGACACTAGCATGCTACTGGATGTGACCTCCCTACAATGTGATGCATAGCCAGGTTTAGAGTGGAGTTCACAGGACACTAGCATGCTACTGGATGTGACCTCCCTACAATGTGATGCATAGCCAGGTTTATGGTGGAGTTTAGAACTCTAAGATGCTACTGGGTGTGATTTTCCTACAATGTGATACATAGCTAGGTTTAGGGTGAATAGTAGTCTTTTGTTCAACTCACAGGAGTGTTCCCCTACCTTACTGATTTATATGACACTGACCTTACAGCAGTGAATGATGACCCTACCTCATAATGCATGATAGTTAATTAAAATTTATTTTTAATTGTTTCATACACTCATTTTTCTGTTTATTGTCTATGCAGGCCTAACATTAAATTTCCCTCCTTAGAGAAAATAATAAGCATTATATACTATATTAATTGTGTATTGTAAATGCATTGTACAATATGTTTGAATGTTTGTAGTGATATTGTCGACAAAAAAATTTAATAATTCATTAGTTTTTGTTTGAACTATAAGAAAACATCGTTCGACGTGTCCATGTTAATGTTGATATGTAATGACGTGTTACCAGTAATATTATCAGGAGTTAATAAATAATTCATAAATGATTTTTTTTTTCAGACATCCACTAATTGGTCATGTCTTGTTTACTCATGCTCCTTTTGTTCTTTTTGTATTTGCACTGCAAGGTCAAGACCATTAATGTTTCTGATACACATGATAAAAACATGAATAAATATTTGAGAGTCCTGATAAATTAAACATCACGTGATCTTCAATTTTGAAATCATGCACCCCGCTCAATACCCAAAAAGAAACAATAACAGAGCTGTAATTGAGTAAAGCGCACATGAAAAGCACAGAAAACCTGGTAAAAAAGGTTTCTTTTTTTTGCTTGTCAAAATGAAAACTCCAGGGGTGGATCTTGGATCTGCCCCTGAAATAGATACGTTTTGTCTTTTTTTAAAAAACGCACCCCCTCTTGAAAAAAGCTGGTGACCGCCCTGGATTATATCTTGTATCATAATATGTTTTTAGTGTAAACGTTCACTTTAGTGTCAAAAATTAAAAGGCAAGAATAATCCATCTTAAAATATATACACATACCCATATAATTTTGGGATTTTGTATTGTTATGTGTCGACAGGATGAGACAAGTTTAAGTTTTGAGTTTCATGTATGGAATGTATCACTTGACTATGTTCACCATTGGAGATTGGGGGGGGGGGGAGGGTGCATTATGCCTGTTATGTCCAACCTGGGCGGATGTGTTATCGTTTAAAAAATAAACATATCTGCTTATTTTGCATGTTTCTTTTCTGTTATACTTGTCAAACATTTGTCAGTATTTTATTTTTTGGGACAAAACTTTAGAGGAAGCGCACATAATAAAAGAGAGGTTATTGTACCATTTAAGCACCCTCTAAAACCGTCCTTACTATATTTACTGCTAAATAAGTGACCAGGCAGTAATAATGTTCTTAGCACCCTTTGAGTACTTATTCAAATGGGAAACTTATTCAGACAGAGGGTTTATGAAAAATATTTTTGTAAATTGAGGAAGTGCTGTTTGAAATTAATGGAAACTAACATACTTGATGAATAACATTTTAGTTCAGTGAGTATTAGTTATAAATTGAAGGGTTGTTTATACCATGAGGCCATTTTGGTGAAGTATTAAGGTATTTCAAATTTAATCATTTGCATACTCTTACTTTTTAGGCTATGATGCCCCAAGGCACTGCTGTATTATTAAGGACGCTGTTCTTTGCCGTGGAACATAGCGCGAGCGTACAGCCCTTTGATCCGTAACTCTTGTACCTACAAATTTTGTTCCAGACGATAAAAATTACTACTATCAATGCCATACGTTTGCTGGTGGCGGATACATCTTGATTATTTTAGATAATTTCCAATGTGTATTACTTCTTGATTTTTTAAAGGTAGAATCCTTTGACACCACTGAAAACAATAAAATTTAATAAAAAAAACTCATTAGATAAAAAAATAAAGTGAATTTAAATTAAGATTTTTTGCACAAATTTTCATTCTTGTTTATCATTATATAGCATTTTTGACAATGACGTACCAAAGTGTACCAAATGAGGGTTGTTGTAGTAATAACATATCAAATATTCTTCTAAGCGTGGTGGTTCCCATAAGTGACTCCGAGTGACTCCATTCCCTTTTTTACAGTTTATTAAACATAACTTTTTAGCAATTAAATTCCTGAAACTGATACAAGAAGCGCGACATTGAACAAAATACTTGGAAACGCGATAACACGCTAAACTTTTATCACGTGTTGCGATCCCTATGCGACTATTCGCATCAGAGCGATTATGAATTGTTCTTGAATAGCAGAGGGGCGTGCGCCCCCCTATTTTTGCCAAAACGTAATTGCGCCCCCCCCCCCCTTATTTTAGGTGTGCCGGGGCAAAAATTTACAGGAAAAACCTATTAGTACGAACAAATTAGGGTATCAGGGGACCAAAATGGGCATATAACCCTTTTAATTTTTTTTTAGCTCATCAGGGAAGATGCGGCAACCACGCCCACCTGGACTGGGAAAGTGCGCCCCCTCTTTTGGCGGATCCTGGATCCGCACCTGAGTTCTATACGAACATTACGCATTTGTCAGTACAAGAGTCATAACTTTTGAAGTCCAGCGTTCAGCGTCCTTCTGTTGAATTGCCTTGCTAAATGTAACTGCACTAGTGTGACAGAATTTCAAGCTTTGCATTTCCTGTTAACCCTACCAATTTGTGTATTTGAATACTGTATACCTATACTATATATTTATTATGGTAAAATAAATGAATTATGAACTATGAATTGTGTATATCAGTGAAGGATACCCAGTAGCAATATCTTTGACCGGTCCTTGGCCCGACACCAGTATATGCTTATCATGTAAATGACGGCACATCTTCAAAGGACTATGTGACATTACAACTTGATCTTCAGATATCTGAAAAAAAAAAACATGTTTAAAATAGAAATGAGCATTAGGTGAAAACGGCTTTAAAACAACTTATAGTAGTATTAAAAGACTGGGATTAGAAAAAAGGTATATTGTATACGTTTAAACGATAAAAATACTATTAAAAATATTGCGGCAATATAACACTAATATTTACGTTATTAAAAAGAACCAAAAAGAACAGCACAATTTATACGAAAACATGCACTGGAAAAAAGTGTAACTGTTTAAAGGACATCCGTGGAACATTGACATGAAGTTTTTCAATCAAGTTTAAATTCATTAGTATTCTTCGATCAGTATCTCTTCTTACATGGCTCATGATAATACATTAGCTGGTGGTACAAGTACTGTACTGCATTTTTTTCAACTGGTTCTTGCATATATGGCAAAGTCCAGACAAAGGAGACGTAAGTCACACAACTAGTTTTCCACAATAGGAGAAACAAAAAAAAATGATCAAATTTGTCAATACTTTTTTTTTATCTCAAAAATATACTGTTTAAAAATTCAACTTTCATACTACATACAGTATACGATCAAAAAATGTTCTAAAAATGCAATTAAAAATGGCCCTGCTTAGTCACACAGTATACTGTTAAACAATTTTCAATACAGTTCTCTCAAGCCTTACATATAAAATGTTTGGATTTTGATTGGTTATAACTTTACAAGGAAACATCTTTTAAAACTGATTTTTTGTTAAAGATAAAAAAATGTGTAGTTTCATAATTCATAAATAACTTAAATTTCAATTTTACAACTTATGCCTCCTTTGACTTGGCTCTGCCATGGGCTTTATTGATACTGTAGTGCTTGTAGACACTTCATGTATTTTTAACTTATATTCACATTTCTAAAAATTAATATAAAAAATACAAACAACAAAATACAGGTGCTTAAACCTAGTTGATCAATCCAACCAAAAAGATATAAACAATATTATTACAATCTACAATTACAACACTTACAAGAGACATACCAACTGTTAGGGGACAACAGGTACAGTACTTGGATCATTGTGAATTATTGTTATCTCCGCCAAACAAAGTTGGCAGGTGGTTATGTTTTCACTCGTGTTTGTCTGTCTGTGTGTTTGTGGGTGTGTGTTAGCAAGATTACGGGAAAACTACACAACGGAGTTAAGCCGAAAATTGATGAAGATGTTCAGTTTGTACTATGAAAGAAATGATTAAATTTTTGTCACGATGGAGGTCAGAATAGAGATTTGGGAGACACATTTAAGGGTTAGCCAATATGTGGTATGCAGTTGTTGTATGCTATGAGTGGAAACTTTGTATTGTTATCTACTCACAATAATATACAGTCGTACGGATGACATGTTCGGTTAACAGTTGCCGCTGTTGTCTATTGATCCAAAGATCGCGGGTTCGAATCCTGTTGCAACCTAGCGGTTGTATTGTTATGCTTTTATTCTATCTAATGCGAATTAATCGGAATAGAGTGGTTATTATTAATTGTGGTTTAACGTCAGTTACGGTAATAGTTGGACGATTACATTGTTCTGATGCCTTTGCATTTCTAATCACGTCACGCGCGGAAGAAAGGACAGACAGACGGGGAAATGAAGCTCATTGCAATACCTTCTTGGCGAGGGTAAAAAGCGCCCAGCCGCTTATTCGCTTGAGGACAGTATATATACAGTACTATAAAAAAAAAGTATCTGTACAGCCTATGCACACTGACAAAAACCCTGAAAATTGAATTTGTTCCAGGAGGACGGGGCATGGGCGGAGGTATGCTCTATATGGAGTGCTTTCTAGTTTCAATTTATTTCCTAAATAATGCAATAACATTAAGCAATGAGATACACGCCATCGTGTATCTCATTGCTTGGAGTTTGCATTATATTTTCTTACTTGAAGTTGATTAGTGGACCTTTCGAGCAATGCAGTAACATTAAATCTTGATAACGATATCAGAATACAGAAAAAATGAGGGTACTAAAGAATAAAAGTAATATTAAAATATACCAGCTTGCTTAAGTTATGCTGCAAACGGGCCCTAAAACTCTGAAATAATTGGTGCCTATTGAATCATTGAAGTGTTTAGACCCCTCAAGGTGCCGGTAGATCTGTCGGTCTGTTAGTTACTGTATATTGCTTTCACCAATATAACTGAGTTAATCCTGTCCCGAACATTTAATTATACAACAGACATTGGTCAGAACATAGCATTTAACATTAAAGAACAAACTTAATTTGCAGGCCTAAAAAATAAGAGTTTAATATTCAAAAAATATTGTTTAACATTCGTTGACTAAGTCTTTTTTAGGAAAGGAAACATACTGTATGCCAATTTGAAATATATTTGTACCTAATTATCAGAAGGTTGTTGCTAATGGGGTTAAATTTATATTTGAATAATTCTTAATGATTTTTATTAACGAAGCCAAAAAACAATTTCTTTGAAAAACAATAATTAATTTAGTTAAATCAAGGTGGAACTCTGCCCATGAATTGTTAATTTAAATGTGTGCTCAACAAAATGTTTATAAAAGCCAGCGTTTTTAATTTTTAAGTTTAATTTAAATTTATAATGAATTTAAAATTAACCCCCCACTAGCAACCATTCTGACAATCAGGTATAATCAATGTATTTAAATTTCCGTACGTTTCCATTTATAATTATACATGACATAATGTCAACAAATTAGTTAAACAAGATTGTTGTTGTATTATTATTTTTAAGTCATCTTCAACCACTTTGAGGTAATTTGAAAACACAAGGAAGTAACTTCAGTATATTCTTATTGTATTTTCAAAAAAAGGTGTATATTAGGGCCTACCGGTAGTTGAAAAAAAAAGTTAAATGTTCAATTCCGTTTAGTTAAACCATCTAATGAGGTTCGTAATATTGGGGTGATATTCGACTCGTCGATGTCAGTCTTGTACCACCTACGCAATATTAAAGTTAAAGTTTTCAGTTAAAAATGTAGGTTTTTAACTGATGAAGCAACTATCAAGATTGTCCATGCCTTAATTACATCTCGGCTGGACTATTGTAATATTATTTTCTATGGTCTTCCAAAAAAAGTTCTCAGGAAGCTTTAACTTCTCTTCAATATGGCTGCACGTCTTGTTTCTAGAGTTTCCAGATTCGAGCATATTACACCTATTCTTCGTCGACTGCTTTGTTTACCTGTTGAGCAACACGGTATTTTTAAACTGTTGCTCTTTACATATAAAGCTCTGAATAATAAATCACCATCATATATTTCAGACATGATAAATCTATGCTCTTCCACTTGCTCTAGAGCTCTTAGATCTACATCTAGTTCAACCATTTTATCTGTACCCTCTTCTCGTACAAAGTCGTATGGTGATAGAGCATTTTCTGTTGCTGCCCCGAAGTTGTGGAATGGCCTTCCTTCCACTGTCCGCGAATCTGTTTCTCTCGATATTTTCAAGAAACAGTTGAAAACACATCTTTTCAGTTTATTTTAAGGTTTAAAAAAAAAAAATAAAGTAACAAAAAAAAAAATTTTAAGAAACAGTCATTGCAACTTATTTCTCCAGTGCTTGAGCGCATAGAGACAGTAGTATTATGCGCTATAAAAGTCCCACATATTATTGTTATTATTATTATCAGGGATGTAATCATGCAGGGCGGAGGTGGGCGGGGCCGCCCACCCTAAAAATGTTCCACCCACCCTAAGCTTATTTTAAGACCTTCCACCCAGCCTAGGCTGGGAGCCAGGGACTGCTACCGCTGAGGTCCTCCGGTCCGGTTATTTTACACGCTTAAAAAACACATTATAGAGTTCATCAAAATGTCCTGTTTTCCAGTTCAGCCTGTTTTGGTTTTGAAATTTAGATTTCAGAGCGGAGTGAGCAATTTAGGCTGAGGATAGGAGACTGCCGTGGGCCCCAGATGGGGCCAGGAGACTAAGGCCCCAGAAAAATTTGCAGTGTTTTATATGCTAAAAGACACATTAGAGTCCATCAAAATGTCCTGCTTCCAAGATCTGGTTGTTTTGATTTCGAAGTTCAGACTTGCGAGCGAAGTGAGTAAGTTAGTCTGGTGGACAGGGGACCGCCAAGGACGCCCAGGGTTTAAAAAAATGTTATTTTACATGCTAAAAGACACATAAGAGTCCATCAAAATGCCCCGTTTTCCAGTTCAGCCTGGCTTGGTTTCGAATTTTAGACTTGCAAGCGAAGCAAGCAATTTAGGCTGTGGGGGGGGGGGGGCTGAGGGTCCCAGGTAGGGGGCCAGGGC
>JAOTQE010057585.1:0-19418 GCA_025631205.1 Nesometra sesokonis | reverse complement strand
ACTGATCCAAAACTATACAAGCAAGACCAGTGTACGAATGAATTTCTCCTGATGCCGTGCTTGCTTTTATACTATTAGCACCATCTGCTATGCAAATTTCAAATTTCTGCGACTGTCATAGGTGAAAGTCGCCGAGTGTAGTAGCCTGAGGCGTTTTTCGCAATTTGCATAACTCCAGAAACACAGAATAATATCTTGTATACAGTTTTAATAAGGAAGTAAGCATTTGAAAGTGTATTTATAATGGCATTTTAATTCAATTTTAATGTTAATGCATTACCAGTAGATGATTAATTAATAGTTTCATATATCGTAGATATTTAAAGTGACACCTACACAATGCTGGTTATCAGAAAATATATAGCAAAAGAACACAACGCAAATAGTCACAAAGTGCATGACAAGACCGAAAGACATACAGACAGACAGACATACATTTTTGAAAAGCTGTTTATAGAGACGCTTTCCGCGTCTAAAAATTAAAATAATACAAAGTTAAAGCGTAGATGCTCTGTATGCGTGTCTAGAGGTTTATTTATCATTTCGAAAAATATTCTATGGGAGGGAGAGGATCCCCTGGCGCAATTAGTCTTTCTGTGCCCAACTGTAAAATGGACCTGATCTGTGTCCAACTCCCCCCTCCCTCCCTTACACCATTTAAAATGTCTGGAACGGCCCCTGGATTATCAACATTCACTTACTGTAAATATGTGACTGTGGTAACTGAAATCCGATTACAAGCAGCTAGTATTGAAATCAGTCGGGGAGTATTATTATCCATGGATTATCATTGTAGTGGATGGAATATCCTTCCGTTTTCCAATCAGAATGGAAAGTTTTAGTTTCCATGTGAATGGTTACACATCTAAGTAAAGGAGGTACTAATAGAGGGAGTGGCAAATTTGAGAAGTCTGGCATCAAGGTTGTCGAGGCTTGTGGCTTGTAAATATCAATAGCAGTTAATATTAATTATAGTTCTTAGATTTATAGAAGGGTTCCAGAAAAAGGGCACTTCAATTATTCTAAAATGGCACGGTATACAGTGGCTTAAAACAGGATTCAGGACAGGGGTTACGTCGGGGAATTCATTTTGGTAAGCACACTAATAAATTATTTGCACTCACAATGTTTCTTAGGATCCTTGCTTAGGCACCCTGCTTATTTGTATTTCAGGGTTGGTGAATCTGTCCACAATAGTTTTGTTTTGCAAATTTACGAAATACGACGAAGAAAACGGATACGTCACACCTTCCTTTTTCTTAAGTTGCTAAATGTGCAGGGGCGGATGCAGACTTTTTGACAAGGGGGGGGGGATGGTTCCGCTTGAGAGTCAAGTTTTAGCGTGGTCCGGGGCATGCTCCCCCGGTAAAGTTTGGTCATTAGATGCCCGAAAATGGCCTCAGGGGCGTTTTAAGAGATCAATTCTTCCTGAATAGTTTTTTTTTTATATAGACAATGTTAATAATATTTATATATTTTACTTTCCAAAAGGGGAACCCCCTCATGTGTTAAAAAAATATCAAATTTTCTAAGAATTGTTGATACAACCGTCGTTGTAAAATTCCCTGACCAATTGTGATAGATATCTATGGTGTTCAATCCAAACGTTAGAAGAATTTATTACATAGGCCTATCTGCTTTTGTTTTCGTATTTCGTGAAGTTGCGAAACCTCCCTCCATCTGTCTTTGGGTGTGCTCTTGTCCAGAATATAGCAGTCATAGACAGACAACGGTTACAACACTCCGTTCACAGTTTTTAGAAGTCATGAGTGGCCTACATTTTTTAGATTACGATCCACAAATTAAATGCACGTTTAAAGTCAAGTTTAGCTTTCGGTCAATTTATTGAAACTAAGTCCCATTAAGAAAATAAAAAAATTATTATTTTCTAAATAATTTGACACCAAAATAAAGTAACTACGATCAATGGTTGCTTGTATATAGTGGATTTGACACTAATACTGTAAATGTGATTGTGAAAGTTTCTAAAGACAATTTGATAATCTAGACATAGCCTATGTAAAAATAAAACTGTAAAATAAAAATATTGTGTGTAGAAACTTAATAATGGAACCCCTTCTTTGAGAGACTTAGACCTCCGCTTTTTATGTGTTATCTAGTAGACTGGACGAAGCCATACACACTAAAGCTCAATCCAGACTATCAAACTTATTTGACAAAAAACTTTGATTATATCCATATATGGTAATGATATTTCTATGTATGGTCATGGACCATATATAGGCATGTCAAAGTTTTTTGTCAAAAAATATGATGGTCTGGACTGAGCTTTATGGTTGAAAATCAAATGACATAATGTGCGTCAAGGAGTGTGTCATCCTGGTTTGCCATTTTGAACTTGGAATGGTAGTTGTAGGATTTATTCTGTTCTGTTTTGTTCCACTAACAAATAAATACAATTCACTGCAATATAGAGTAGTTACTGTTAAGTGGAGGAGGCTATCATAAGGCAGTGATAAACACATGCCTTTAAGGTAATACTAGTTTGTAATTATAGGAACTGCACAGAACATTTTTGACACAATGAATGCCTGTTTAATTGATGATCATAGCTTGAAGTGGGACGATGCTGTTGGATTTATTTCCGATATTTATAACGTGATGGTTGGAAGACGCAATTATATCCTCAGAAAAATCAAGGAGGACACACCTGATGTCTAGTGTTAACATTTATGCTAAGACTGCAGCTAAAGAACTGCCCTTATGCCCTAAGACTTTGAGAACCAAAGAGGAAACAACTCATGTATAGTGTTTGTTGTCCAAGACATTTACAGTACTTAACATTTATGCTAAGAATACAGGTAAGAAACTGTCCTTATCCACTATGCATATGCAATTAACCATTTTTAAATTTCTGCCTATTGTGGAAATCTAGCATTTGCGACTTGTCTAATTTGGTTTGACTCTGCCACTTATTGGTGTTGGCATAGGGCAAGACTACAAGGTTGCATGGGAACTGTTAGACCTACTTTATGGGGATCCACGAATGGTGACAGATGCCATTATTAATGATATTTCAAAGTTCAGATCATGAAAGACAGGATAAGACGACAAATTATGTGAGTTTGCTATCCTAGTGAAGAAGAGTTACAACACACTAAAGGAGAAGAGTGACATGGACAACAGTCACATGTTAGCTATTATAGAGCGTAAGATGACCTTAGAGGATAGAAGACTATGATGTAGCAAGCAAAATGGGGAAACATCGCCAGGGAACTATGTTGAGATGGATGGAGACGGAATTAAAGGCAAGAATGAGATCAACAGCACCTATAAAAATGATTTTAGCGCAACTGTGAATCTAACATTCTACCTTTGCACCCAAATTCAAGTGCTGGATATTCAAAAGCAGCATTCATTGGACTGACCAATATAAGAAGTTGATTTTGAAGCCACAACCGGAGCGCTTACAGTTTTTGAAGGGTAACCATGCATGCTTTAGTTGCTTGAAGCAAGCTGGAAAGGATCACAGGATGAGTAAATGCAGACGAAGGAAAAGGTGCACAGAAACCCAATTTGGCCAGCAGTGCAAGTATTTTCATCACCCGCTGCTTTACCGAGAAGTTACCAGTAACACTGTTGGAGTCGCATTTGGGAATACGGTCAGTGTTGCCCGTTTCAACAGCGAAATTTATGGGCGCTAAAGGCCAAACTAAACTTGGAAACGTTTTACTTGATGGTGGGGCGCAAATCAGCATAATACAGCAGGAGTTTGTGAATGCCTTAAAGTTGAAAGGGAAGAAAATCACAGTAAAGAAAACCAAAGTAGGTGGGGAGGAAGAGGAGAAACATACAGTGTTATACAAGGTGCCAGTTAGAGAGATCAACAAGAGGGAGACGTACAGTGTATCTGCAATAGGCCTGCCTCAGATAAGCAGTGATGTTCAGGAGGTATTTATCTCAGAAATAGCCGAATCACTCGGTTTAAGAAGCAATGAAATTAATAGAAGTGGTCCAGTTTATTTGCTCGTATGGATATACCATGTAAAGCTTCATGTAGGTGAGACTAAAGAGTTAGCAGGATACATTGTTAGAAAATCACCTTTGGGATAGGTAGTGTTTGGAGCAAATGCAGTAGAAGTAGCGGAGTGAACAGAGAAAACATTTAGAAGTAGCACCCCAGCCGACCTATCTCAATTTTGGACTACGGAAGCTATCGGAGAAACCGCAACATGTGCTTGAGAACCACAACGAATGACAAAAACTGACAAGAGGGAGCGTTAGGAACCTGTGGCTATGTCCGATGTACACGACAATTTGTAGCCGGCCGTTCAAAACTCAGTCTGGTTTATCTTCACTACACTTCAGAAGAGCAAACAGTGAGGAGTACCACCTGCACGAAGATCGAGAAAAAGAGTTGAAGCACATCCAGTGGTCCTATGAGAGGTTCTTAGACCTGGCCCATAGAGAATTGCCCCTGGAGCAGAGAGAGGTGAGATTTATTAACAAAGAATTGCAAAAATAACTACATCTGTCTATCCAGTAAATAAAGGGGACCACAAATAAGCACAAAAAGTATGCTGAAATTATAACTCATCTGCGACAAAGCGAGCTGACTGATTAGAGACTCGTTCCTGAACAGCATATTCCAGCTCAAGATGTTCCAGCTCCCCCGGCAGGTGAGTTTGTTGAGGACACTCTCTCTGCTGTTCGTCGCTGTAGCCCGTTGAATCAGTTGTTTGGCCGTAACATCCCGGTGAAAGGGGAGGAAGTTCTGGAAGACTACGCTCTAGTCACTGCACTGTTTGAGCAGTCATTCTCTGTCAAAAATCTAAGGATGGACCCATAAAAACCGACATTGGAAGATACTTGTCAAAACAACAAATAACGTTTTTCAGAGTGTCAGGATGGATAGATTATGCTTAGGCATAACATCTTTGATCCCTAAGACACCGGGGGCGACAGATCCATCCAACTACCGACCAATAACTCTAAATTCAACTTTCCTGAGGCTTTATCATGGAATTCTAGGAAGACGTTTCAAAAACTACTACCTATTTCCGAACGGTAAAAGGGATTTAGGAAGAGTGATGGTATTTTCTTCAACTCTACTCTTCTGCAGAGATGTATTAAGGATGCAATATCTAACCTTAACAACTTGAAACTCGCCTTTCTAGACATGAGAAAAGCATTCGACAGTGTTAGCCACGAAAATATCTGGTTGGCGTGTAGACGCTTAGGAGTTCCTGAACATCTCACAAGTTACTGTAAATAATACTACCAACGCAGTTCTACAGAACTTGTTCTGAATAAAAAACTATCCAAGCCAATCAACATGAGGAGAGGAATTCGACAAGGAGATACTCTTTCAGTTCACATTTTTAACGCCGTCATTGACATGTGTGCTGCCAGTCTTGACCCGGATATAGGCTATACATCGAGGTCTTAAGTTGAACTACCTACAATACCAACAGCATCATGCAGCAGCTCCAGGACTCAGGTTTTGAAGCCAACGCTATAAAGAGTGCAAATCTAGTTGTGGACGTGTTTAATGGTAAATGGTTGTGCAGTCCTACTCCATTTTTTAAATAAAATGTTGGAGAGGAGATAGTTCCAGCGACAAGCATTGGTGCATCGTATATCTTGGTGCTCCAGTCGGTGCTGAATTACAATCGGCTAATCCTGTACCTGCTTTTAAGGAGATACTGGAGAAGCTAACCTCAGTCCCCCTAAAGCCACAACAGCGGCTATGTTATCTTCGAAGCCACATTCTACCTCCAACTATGTATTTTGGACGCAACTAGCAAGAAGTTAAAGGAATTGGACTACATCTCCCGTTTTTATGCAAAGCGATGGCTACATATTAAATTGAACTGTACAAGAGCCATGTTCCATGCGTTGTATGCAGATGGCGGCCTTGATATTCCATCGTGTCGACTAGTGCGCCTGGCATCCTATGAGGATCCCTGACTGATTTTTTTTGTGCGCCGTATAACCTTGCAGTTCCCATCGTAAATAGGGAAAAAATCACATCTTCGGAAGTAATAACCAACATCTGGAAGAGGAAGCTTGTGGACTCGATTGACGGCAATGGCTTGAGCCATAATGGCAATGTACCCAAAGCTCATCGTTGGGTACGAGGACATACCTATTTATTGTCTGGGAAAGATTACATGCGAGTCAACCACCTGAGATTCAGCTTCTTGTGGATTAAACAACTGACTCATCAGCTGAATACAGCGAGCAGTAGGTTTTGTGCGGAATGTCCAAATGTAGACCATACTACCGGACATATTTTGCAGAGCTTCCCAAGTTCATTCGGTCCACGACCATGTAGACATGTGATGGTGGCAAAGTTTGTAAAGGACAGGATCGAGACTGATGGATGGCGTTACGTGTGGGGGCCGCATATAAGAACTGCAGAAGGCTTAAGAAAACGGATAAAATCTATTGGAATCCAGAGAATGATTCGGTGGCCTTCCTTGAGGTCTCGATAGTTTCAGACAATGTAAATTTGCAAGTACCATACATGGAAAAAGTAACGAAGTAAAGATCCCGGAGATAGTAACATACTCGAAGGAGATTAGTGGAAAACGCAGAGTGTTGTCCGGCGACCTAATCCTTAACTGGAGGGGTACAATTGCAAAAACATACGTGGCTTTTTGTGGGACTTTTCTAAGATCTAAAGATCTCTCTCTACTTTCATTAAGGACTTTGCAATACGGCATCTACATCTACGACTTCTAGATGAAGTCCTACTACATTCGCCCCTGCTGAAAAATCGACATGCAGGATATAAACCATCATGAGGGCGAGCAGTAGTACAGTGAAAATGTAACCCGGTGGGGAGAGTGTTTTGACACTTGACCCAAGTCTGAAATCATTGTAATGTAATGTACTGCCCTCACATATGGCTGCAACATCAGAAGTAATAATGTTAATGATATGTTCCTAAAGAAGTACACATCCGATAGCTGGTAATGCCTACTGGTTCCCTGAGTGGTTCAGTGTAGTGGATGTGGAAACTTTAGGGACAGAGAAAAAAAGAAGATAAACCAGAAAGGTATGAAGTCAAATTTTTGACAGCTAAATCTAGAGTAGCGCCTTTAAAGCGACTCACAATGCAAATATTACAGTTGAAGTCAGCTATAATGACATCACGGTTATACGCAACTATCATAAAAGAGACTAGGATAGAAATAGAAGGAACCATTTTCATGACGGATAGCATTATTGTCCTAGGTTGGGTGAAAGGAAAAGCCAGATAATTAAGTCATTTGTATCAGCAAGAATGGGAGAAATTCAAAGTAAATGCAACCCGTCTCAGTGAATGCATGTGCCAGGAGAACTTAACCCAGCAGATGATATCAAGATGGGTACCAGTAGACAAATTGCCCGACAGGTCGTGTAATGGACCAAAATTTCTGTCTCTACCTAAGAAAGAATGGCCCCTTACAAAATTACCAGGAGGAGCAAAGAACGAGGAGAAACGCAAGAGACACCAGATAGCGGTCACAAAGATGAAAGTGGAAACTTTGGGCCGTATAAAGTGAACATTCGCCGTAACAAGTTAGTCAAGCACTATTGAGTAACTTTCACATGCCTTAATTGACGAGCTGTTCATTTATAACTAGCTAGTAGCTGTAGACTTCTCTACGATGGAGTTTATGCAGGTATTACGTAGATTCCTAGCTGTGAGAGGATGCCCGAAGATCATTATGTCTGATAATGGTACGAAGTTCATAGAAAAAGAACGGGAAATAAGGGACAAGATAAAATGCTGGATGTGTCGGAACTTAAGGATTTCTGTGCTGATTAAGGAACTGAATGGAGATTTACAACCCCATTCGCTACTCGCCAAAATGGATGTGCAGAAGCGATGGATAAGAGTGTCAAGTGGGCTTTGAAGAGAGCGGTTGGCGCTCAGATACTGACACTCTTCGAATTCGGCATTCCACATGTTTACTTGAGGTTGGGAATTTGGTTAATCAAAGGCCAATTGGTAGAATTCTTAACGACCAGACGATGGAAATTACCTGAGCCCCAATGATTTGCTGTTAGGACGTGCTTCTATTAGTGTTCTCAAGGTCCATTCAGATACACAAAGAATCCTAGACAAAGAGCAGAATTTGTTCAAAGAATAGTCCTAGATAGACTTCTTTTTCCATCACTATTCCCAAATGGAGCATGGAGAGGAGGAATGTGCGTGTCGACGACACAGTTATGTTATCAGATCACAACTCTATCAGGAGAGGATGGACTCTAGGAAGAATAGTTCACGTTTACCCAGGAACTGATTGGAAAATCAGAAATTTTAAAGTTAAAACAGTTAATGTGGAGAGTATAGGAGACCAATTGATTGACTCCCCTGATGAATATGAAGATGTAGATTATATTTTGAAAGTTTGCATAATATGCTCATGTACAGTATTGGAATGAGGTCTATGACCTCATTGGGGGATGTTTTGTTGTCGAAAAATATAGTTGGTGGCGCTCTTGAAAAGACAGAGCCGAAACTAAGAGTTTGGTTTGACAGTTTTCTCTTTTTAAGTTCAAAATTTTGATGTTTATACTGAAGTCACTGTTAAAACATGAAACTGAGATAATAATCAATAATCTGCCATAGAATTTGAATTTGTTGGAGAATCAAGCGACAACAATGGTACAATAATCAGCTCAAATATACAGCATTGTGTGTTGTTGTAATATAGAAAAAGCAGATTGTATTGGACTGATTATATACCATTGTTTTGGGGATTGCCATGGTAGCCGGTTAAAAAAATGTTGAATTCTGCATGAAATATATACAGTATTTAATTTTAATTAACTGAAGTTACTAATTAATTTTAAGTGTTATTTTAAAACTAGTAATTGATTGGAAATTCATATCCTAGATTTCATGTAATATCATCATATCAAATCATATAATGGTTAGATTAAATTCTGCTCAGTGCAAAAAAAAAAGCAAAAAAAAAATGTGTTTGATTCAATGAATCTGTGTTAAATTTGGAGAGGTGTCATATTCTAATATTTTCTGATGACAGCTCAATCATGATCGAGTTAACATCAATTTAAGAAGCGAAGCAAGAGTCACTCTTGCTTGTTAGTTTACTTCACAAGAAAAATTGAAAAGAGGTTATCTTACTTTTAGGAGCAAACCAGTGAGCAGATGCTCTTGTTGCTTACTCCAGAAGAGAGAAATTAATAGAAGTCACTCTTGTTACTAGATACTGTAGAACTTATTTTGAAACTTTATAAGCACCAAAGAAAATCAATAACTGAGGTTGCTACTGCTAACAATAGCAAATGTTACGCAAGAGGATGGGAGCACCATTTTCGATGGCATTTACGTTAAACCCACCCATTTTTACACTGTACATGCCTCACCTTCAAGTCCTGTACTCTAACACAACTGAAAAGTTGAATACATGCCATCAACTGTATGTCAACTAAACATGTTTAATTCTTAAATACTGTAACCCTAAATAACTTAAAAAGTAAAATTTTTGAAACATACATGATTTTAACACCCTTTTAAAAACAATAATGAAGCTCTCAATATGTTTTAGTTGACAGTAATACGTAGGGCTAGAGTAGTCCTCCGTGAAGCATAAGCCTATTCAAATAATGCTTCATTGAGCACAAAACACATCTTCTCGCTTCACCATCCTGCTACATAAACTTCATAAATTACTATAAGACAGCAATTGAAGCTTCACAGCGAGCTACAGACATTTTGTCAAGGTTAGTCCAGAGTTGAGTGCGAGGATCAAAACATTCAACAGTATCTAGAAAAGTAACAGCAGAGCCAAGGCCTCGATTAACAGTGCGCCCTCCAACTACATATAGAAGACCATTGACAGTGGCTGCAGCAGCCCCTGCTCTTGCAGTTGACATACATGGCAATGTTGTCCACTTTTCCTAGAAAGAAAAAGTTAATGCTGATTTGTTTGTTTTTCAAAACAAGCTAGAATATACTTATAATAGATGACTGCAGAGTTACATAGTGTAAACTAGATGAACAAAAATGACCATACTGATGATAAAGAAGATGTTGACAAGTCTTAGGTGTTTTTGAAGACGATTATGTACCTTTTAACAACTTCTAAACTGTACTGAGTATTCATAAACAGACAGAGTTTGTATCAGATCTTATCTTTATCTATTTCAATAATATTTCAATTTCAATAAGTTTATTTTAAATCAAAAAAATAACATATTAAAAACATAATAATGTAAATAAATGTCATACAACAATGTAAACTTACAAGTATAACATTTTGGTAATTAACATAAATTTTCAGTTGTAATATATAACTGTTAACATTTAGACGGAAAAAACCCTTTTTCTAGCAAGGAAAATAAAGGAGTCCATTTGGAAAAGAATCACAGAAAATAACATAAACAAAGACCAAGGAGGCCATGACCTCAGTCACATCTAGCTGCACCCAAAATACACCCAGGGGTGGGGGGAGGGGGACACCAGTGAAAAGCTGAAAAAATTGGTGGCGCTAGACAACACCAAGACATGATCCGTGATGACGCTAGATCTACAAGTCACTTGCGTGAACAAGGTTATTGATGCTAGTAACCGAAACGTTTAACTTAAAAGAAAATTCCAAAATAATGTAATATATAAATTTGTATACATACATTTGATATTGAGTATTGTTCAACTGAATTGAGCACTCCTTTCCTAGCATTTGATCCACCAACCACGTATATGGTATCCTCAATTACAACCGCACAGCAGTCAATTCGACGGCTGCGCATGTCAGGCAAGGAGGTTGTTTCCTTAGTGATTGGGTTGTAACTCTCTGCTGTCTTAAGCTCTGCTCCAACTGCCGACATTCCACCGAACAGATAAACAAGGCCTATAAATACAAATTTCAAGTAATATAGTGCATTTATAATACTGTATTATCATTTTCATTATCATTTTATAAACTTTGTATTACCTTTACCTCTAAAATCTGAAATTTTATAGTTTATATGTAATAGTTACAAGTCATTTCAGAAATTTTGTTAGCTCTGAATAGGATCTCTAGTAACATTTGCCTGATCAAGTAAAATATCTGTTTTGTGGGAGATCATGTATAGTTATTGGTTTGCCCTGTTTCAGGTGGCAGCAGTGGTTGTAGTGAATTTGTTGGACAAAGTTTTACCATGACAACTATACTTCTACAAGTCTGACTGGTTTCAAACTTTGCAGACTGTATGATTAAAACAAGAAGATGGACCCTATTGAATTTGGACCTTCTCCAATTATTATTTTGTACATTGTCCACCATGTCATTTCTCAAAAGCCATGGCACAGCGAAGTCCTGACCAATTTTATTTAGCTTTGTTACTTTAGGGTTATAGATGTGGATAGAGTATGAGAGTAAGAAACTGCAGTACATACAGTATTGTAGTAACTGACAAATATAAAGTTTGTGTCTTAAAATAAAACTGTTCCAATTCTCATTTGTTCAGGGAAAATAGTAAATTTTTTAAAATAAGACTAATTGATTTTTGTGTAATAACGGTGTGAATTTAAGTTTTACTCAGTCATGGGCAGCAGAAAAGGGGGGATGGGGGACGCATCACCCAGTGATAACTCAGGGAGAAGTCCCCCCCCCCCCCCGCCAGAAATGTCACTCCAACTACAAAATTCACAATCCAAAAACAGCATGTAAATATGGTAAATATGTATATTGCGGCCTTCAAAACCAGCTTCAGGGACCAGGAAAGTACAAATTAAGGGCCCGTTCGCGCGACTTTCTTTCAGTGTTTTACACCGTTATTAACCGGGTAAAAAAAATCCCGGTTTCACACGAATGGGTGTTCATGGCAGGCCGCCCGTGGATTTAACACCGAAACAGCCTGATATGCTAACCCTACAATTAACTGGATATTTTTCGCGGCGGGGAAACTTTCTTATGACTTAATCTGTTTTTAATCGCTTTACCAAAGTTTTACTCGATTTGAACACACGAGTAACGAGTATTTTTTTCATATATATCGAGAATAGTGCAGTTTTTTCGTATTTATATTAATTCAATACCCTGAAACGTTTTATTTTTTGGAGCAGGGGCCCATTGGAGATCATTATAAAAAGGGCATACGGTAAGTTTGCTCTAGTAAAATTGCGGCGACCATTGTCATCTTTCGCTATTTGATATAAATTTACAATTTTATAAAATCTAGTACTGTAAACATTTCAAAAGTGTAAAGTAAAGTTGGATTCATAGTGCGGCTTTTGGAAAACAAATAGAGTGATTGAAATCAACATCGCTTGTATCCTTAGCCTTGATAGTCATCCGGTGTTTTTAGAATTCAGAGTTTTGCGCGAACGGACATACCACCCGTGGATAAAAATTGGATTTTTACCCTATGTTTTTTTTTTCCGATTCTCGCCCGAACAGGCCCTTAGAGACAATAACGTTTTTTTTTTTTGCTCATCAAAATCTAAACGGGTTGCAGCAGGTGTGCAAAATTTAACCTCGTTGCCCCCTCCCCCAATTCAAAAACATTTGCACAGTGGGAGGTTACTGTATGAGTAGTATAAAAGGGGTTTTACAAAATATCTGTTTCATGGGTGATTGATCATTTTTTAGATAATTCAAAAGTGAGGTTTGAAACTTATAAGAACTTGATAAATTGTTCATTTAATTGTTATTTTATTCTACATCAAACATTTAAACTTCACTGATTGGTTGAAAGAGCACCACTTTGCGAAACAATATAGTAAATCATTTCGCAAAGTGACGTCACTTTTATGATGTCACTTTGGAACAGTCGATAGGCAAGCACCAAAAAATAAATAAAATATGGAATGTCCATTTTCTGAGAATTCTGTGGAGATTGTTGTGGAGTGAATTTTGAGGATCTACTGTAGGGGTAGCCCTCAATCACACCTCCCCAGACTTAATTAAGAAATATAGACCTAAGTCATTCGTCTTTAAAATATTTGATGTAGAATGCTTTGCCTAATTTCACGTTTCTGGTTAAAACTATGGACTTTGGTGCCTCCAAATTGTACGATTCACTGTGCCCCTCAATGAATAATACTAATTTTAGAGGCACCTCTGCGCATATTATTAACCAGCAACTCTCAAAGCAACATACTGCAAATATATGTATACTGGTTAATTACAAATATTTGAACAACTTGTACCTTCGCTTTCAATTAATCCAAAAGATGTCCGTGGTGTCAGCATTTTACCAGTTTCGTACCACTGTAACTGTTTCTCAGGGTAGTAACACTCTATAGTCTGGCTAATTTCTGTACCAATGCACCCTCCGAACACATATATAGCACCATTAAACACACATGAGCAGTGGCCGCTCCGTGGTAGTGTCATGGAATCTCTCATTACCCATGATTGTCCTATTGTGTCAAATGATTCAACAGTGTCATACAGAAGTAAATCATCCTCACCACCAATTGCGTAAATTACGCCATCAACTGTTTCCACCGTGTGTGAACTACGTGGTTGATTTAAGTTTGGAATTGACGTCCAAATCTGATTAAACGAATCCAGTCGATCAACTCTATCTAAAGTCTGGTTATTACTCCAGCATCCGCCGGGTTCACGATTATATCCACCAATGACATACAGATATTTACATGCATTTAACCTTGGTTTCATTTTGAAATTAGGCTGTCGAATCACTGATTTTTTATGCTTTATGTTTCGTTTAGGATTATAATCAGCTAGTAATGCACCTAGTGCAACTTTTATGCTAAGATTGTTACAATGTTCTTCTATATATTCAAATAGCTGTTCACTTGATATGATAGGAAAACGTACAGGATTTAAAATTTGAACTAAATACTTCTTTCTTTGTGTAGCATCATGCAAAATCCATTTTAAAACTGCTTTAAAAACTTGTAACTCATTTTCAATTCGTAAATTTTCGCTGCTCACTAATGAAAGAAGTTCGCTGCATTCTAAATCATTAAATTCTTCATGATCAATGACTTTTAGAAAGTGCATATGAGCATATGTTTCACTTGCTGAGCACAATTCCTCACATGAGAGCGTAGATGCAAGTTTATAAATGCCAAGACAGTTAGATGGATGCAGCTGTGACTGGAGAAAGTTACACGAGGCTTGTATAACTTCTGGAATCTGCAACATGTCAGCTGCTGATAACAAGTCTTGTACATTCTCAGAAGTAATACTAATTTCACCTGTGAATACGATATATTAAACAACTTGTAAGATATTACTTTAGTATTTAGAAGAAAAATCAACGTTACTAATTGTTTTTATACATAATGAGGCAGGGATGTAATTATGCTGGGAGGAGGTGGGCGGGGCAACCCACTCTAAAAATTTTCCACACACCCTAAAACCTATTTCAAGGCCTTCATCCCAGTAAAATTTTAACCTGCCACCCACCCTAAGCCTCTGGAAAAGGCAAAAATATTGTTTTTAATCATTTTACCATCCACCCTTACATTGTTGCCACCCACTCTTAAATTTTTCTAGCTACATCCTTGTGAGGGTATGGTTTGATTGAATAGATTACAATAAATATACTTGTTTACCAAATAATTGGGTTTAATACTGTAGAAATTATACCATATGATATAAGAATTAGTTACGAAATCATGAAAGTGTACAATAAAACAGGTAATCACAAAAATAACTTCTCTGGACAATTGATTCTAAAGTCTCACCCAGAAAAATCTTGCAAATTTTATCATACAACATTGACGATAAATAAAAAAAACCAAATGTCACCGAGGGTAATATGGGCAGTGGCGTATCCAGTGGGTGCTTAAGGTACTTAAGAACCCTGCTTCGGAGGTAGAAAAACTAAATAAAAATTCTACTGAAGTTCAAAGTTTGGAGCCTTGAGCATCCTCTTAAAATGAGCACAACTCCCCACCTCCCTTTCAGAAGAAATGAAATGTCAGATAAAAGGAACCATAAAGTCAAATACTCCACCTAAAAAGCATAAAATAGGGAAACTAAAATTTGTTTAGGCTAAATCCAATAAGGTTTGGGCACCCGATTTCCCTATTCCTGGATATGCCCCTGATGGCGCACCCCTTCCCCTATTATCGCAAAAACGTACAGTAGTTGTGCACCCCCTCACTTATATTAGGTGCGCCGGGTCAAAAATCTCCCAGAAAAACCCAAAATACTGTCAAAATACGGAACAAGAGCACCAAAATGGGGCAATGACCTGTTTTTTTTTTTTGCTCACCAGGAATAAATTGGCAACCACGCCCACCCGGTCTGGAAAAGTTTCCCCCCCCCCCTTTCGGTGGATCCTGGATCTGCCCTTGATCATGTACATAACTAGGCTTAGAGCATTTTTTTTTTCTATTGCTAAAATGGCATGTAATAATTATTTCTACAATTCTATTTGCAATATTAAAAGAATATGTAGAAAACTGGAAATTGGCCAGATGGAAAAAATGGGCAATTGGCAAGTATGTTTTTTTTTTTTCAAATGGGCTTAACTATTAGATAGTACTAGTAATTTTATAACATTAAAATAATGTAAATTAATAAACCAAACCTGTGTAAATAAACTCTAATAGACTGCTAAATACATTAGCTTCAATACCATGCAGTTCCACTTGCTTGGACAAGCTCTCCAACAATCCTCCACAAAACATGACTTTGAAATATTCACTACATGCTGACAAGACCACGCAATGGGCTGTGAATATCTGGCTACCGACTACAATTGTTGCATCACAGAAGGCTTTCTCAGACCTCAATGAGTACAGATGCTGCAAGACTTCCTGAGCATGGCCAACTGCCCTGTAACTTAAGTACTGGTGTGGCTGCGGAGAGTTGTCTCGGGTATTCATCAGTCTTGTATCTCTGAAAAAAGATTCATTGGTTGATTAATTTTGGATTAATAATTATTCCAACTTAACCACCAATCCCACTCAATTTGAAGGTACAGCTTTCAGGACATTGTTAAGATTCCTGTTTAAATCTGGAATACATTGGTGAGGGCTTCGCCTGCATCATGTATAAACATGGGAATTGAACACCTCTCCTCCCCCTACTTGTTTTGAATTAAGCTGAGTGAAAGGCCTTAAAAACCTTCTTAGTGTAGGCCTAGGACCTAGGCCATGAATGTCATTTTGATAATAAACAAGAAATGAAATATAATAAGAAAGATTCAGTGCACTCAAGGGTAAAGGGGGGGGGGGGGGCCCATATTTTTGTAAATCAATTTAATAATAGCTCTATAGGTAATCCCATGTCAAATCAACCAAGAATTTTCCTCAATCTTTTGGATTTTTTTTCAAATTTTGAAATTTGGTTAGCCACCATATGAAACGACTAGAACTGAAAGTTTTGGTTTTCGGCTCACTAATTAGTGAGATAGGGGTGGATGAACTTTTTGCTAATTAGCAACACCTTGCACATTTAAGTAACCATATATCAGTAAAATAAAACCCATGAAGATGAGTCTGGTATCATTTAAAAGCTAAAAAATAGCTCTATAAAATTACTTATAACTTTATGTTATTATATAACGTGAATTTAGTTTAGTAATTTCAGTTTTGATGCCTAATTACATATTCAAGACCTTATTTAAATATGTAATTAGGCACCAAAACTGGAATTTCGCCTAAATTTCACACTAAAATGGTTCTAACTCAAAAACTACTACTAGAGCACTCATCTTCAAACTTTTAGGATATCTTCTTTATACCATGATACATATCTCACAAAAGTTTGAAGAAAAACAACTGATATTTTTATTTTTTTAAACTTTCAACTTTATATTTTAGAATTCCCGTTAAAAATTCACCTTATATAGCATAATGTTCTTATGATATAATTTTTTAAATAATTTTATTACTTCAAAACATTTTTTTAAAATGCAAAACAAGAATATTTTTTTGGGTGTATCCTAAAATATAAAAATGATCTTTTTTCTTTCCTTTGTTTCTGTGAACAGTGTAAATAATCTAGTAATCACTGGTGATCTAAAGGTGAAATTTCCAAATAAATCTTATTTTTGGGTGGATTTTGGAAGGAATGACCCGTTGAATATGACCATAAATACAGATTAAACTACTTATGTTGAAATTTAGGGTCAAACTAGCTTACTTTGAGATTAAACTGTAGCCATACAGGTCATATAATTCTTAAGCCTGCATAAAATCATTTAGTTGGATTTTGTGCCAGACGTTGGCACAAAATTTTGGATAACTCGTAGCCGCGACACCACTAGGCTATACCTTGCCGACTCTCACGCATATGCGTAAATCTCACGCAATAAGCCTTTTGGACATCTCACGCATGCATAATTTTTCTCACGTATCAGCAGAATTCTCACGCAAATAATTTTTTTTTTCATGAGACAAAACAAAGTACGATAAAAACGGCACCCAAAGCAGTAGTAATTTGAACGAAAACGACCAAAAACTGGCAATGTTCTTTTCTTTTTTTTGCTTGTCGGATCGAAATTGAAGAAAATGTGGCCCACAACACACGCGGTGGAATGTCTCACGGTGAATGTCTCACGCATTGGCACCAAAAAACGTTGGCAGGTAAGGCCTAGTAGTGGGTACGAGTTGTTTCGTTACCCATTTGGGTACGAGTTGGCATGGGTACGTGTTTATTTTTGGTACGAGTTGACCTAGGCCTACGGCCTAGTAGGCCTACCGGACACTAGGTAGTGGTGAGGCTGGACCAGAACCTCAACTCATGGGGATCTAGGCCTAGCTTACTAGCCTAGGCCTAGGTAGGCCTAGATATAATAATTATTATTAATATTGGTGGAGGCTAGTCACGCCTACTAGGCATAGGACCCTATGCAGTTAAAAAAACTAGAATTTTGTACTTTCAATCATCACTCTTTCCTCCTATCAAGGCAATTCAACAGAACTCTTGCTCCTCCTATCTTGTTGACACCGAACCGAGCCACAACACTCCTTAAAAACGTGTTTTCGTTGATACACAGGCAAAAACCAACCAAGTTGGACCGCGATATGCGACGTCACAATATTTGACGATGTACATTTGTCGGGTTTTGTTTTGATATAAAAACCGTATTTTCAAGTTATCGCAAACTAATAACAGTTCTTTTTTGTATGGTATGTACAATTTATGATGAAATAACAAAAAGACAATTCTAAAATAATATTTTTTCGGAAATATAGGCGTCAATTACTGTAGGCATCACTGAGCCAGCCCAGCCAGGTCATCGACCCCGATTTCTTGGTGGTTTGTCCGCAATGAAAGGGTTTTTCAGCAGTGCTGGGTCATTTCGCCCCGTAGTTTTTTGGGATGAATCGTTCTGATTTTTTAACAATTTAAGTGACGCATTTTGGGTTAGATAGTCTTTCTCACAGATTCATCATCAACTCAAATGAATATAGCCTAGGCCTAGGCCTAGTATACTACTAGGGCCCTGACTAGAGAGCCAAAAAAGGCTTTTTTTAGGAATAAATTCGTAAAAAGGTTATTCACCCGGCCGTCGGCCTGGTAAAAAATTGCAAAACGGCTATTCACCCTCCACAGACGGGTCAACCACCCGGCAGATAGGCTGACCGAGTCCTAGGTATGAACAACAACAACAACAACATTCCCAGTCTTCAATTATTGAAAATTCCCGGGTACTTAGGTGCCCTTGGGAGGCCTAGGTCCCTACTGTAACCCTGCTGTAAGTACCCGGGAATTTTCAATAATTGAAATTCTTTGTCGTTGTTACATCATTTTTGAAGGTGCTCACACAAACATGTAATTTCCTAATGAGGATGAAATAAAGTATCTAAATTCGTTCTGTTTTGATTTTTGTTCGGGACGATGTGTTTTTTTCAATATATCCGATGAATGAAAGAGGAAAAAGGGGGAAATACGGTATAAAACTTGTCAAAATGCTTTTTTTTAAAGTTAATTTTAACACAAGTTAATATTATAATAAATTAATAACTCATGGATGAAATTTCCAAATAACTTAATACATTTTAATGGAATGGAGGCACAAAAATGGAGATATTCGACCCAAGATTATCAGTTTACAAAAAAAAAAAAAACTTCTACTTCGCAGATATTCGCATACTGTAGCTTTAGTATGGTTAAGGCTTTCTTTAATGTTTTTAATAATTATCAACTGTAGTCACTACGCCGTTTGCCGCTAATGCAGAAGTGTTTTCCACAAATTGGTAGACATTTGTAATGATGACAAACATTGCGAGTCAGGGATGTATAACCAGCATAAATAACAAAGCGTTCATGTGCCGATTTTATGACATTAACAGCATGTTGTTACTTAAAAAATCATCCATAATGGGAAGGCCTATAGGGAGGTTTCATATTGTTACAGTTCACTGAACTAACTAACTAAGTACACACTCTTCTGGAAGACAAGCAAACACCACAGTCTATCTATTTAGTGCAATAGAGCACAACTTCAACTCGATTTTTAAATATGTTTTATTAATAATTACTGATATTTATCATCTTCTGACCATTAAATAT